>BJCO01806464.1:0-19366 GCA_018326465.1 Flaveria floridana
ATATAATTTCTTCGCTACGTACCTTATTTGTTTTTTCATCATGGCTTCTTTCAGGGGGTTCAAGAAATCCATTTTTTTGACTTTCGGAAACACCCTCTACAATGTTTACAAATTTTCCAACCCCAAATTCGCCATTTCTAATCTCCACCTTCTCTCTGAATTGTAGGCGTTCCAACGTCCAGTACTGTATCGCCGGTACTGTGATATCATCATATAATTCACTGCATTCTATGTTCCTTACATACAACATCTGTGTAATAACATTAAAGTATAACACAATTAAAATGTAAAACACAGAAATATAAAAGTACTTAAAAACCCAAATACAACATCATACCGCTAGTATTGTAAGAGGACCCTTAAAAGGATTGCGTGTATCCCTACACCAGTTGTTTTTGCATCTCCTTAAACATGTCATCACGTGAGCACACCAATTTATATCCTTGATGTCAATGTTCTTCTTCAAAAAGTGTAGTATGTCAAGTTTGCACTTCCCATGTGCATGGCATTCAACCATTGTGCAAGGAATAACACCAAGAAGTCCATCTTAAAATTGAAATCGACAACGTCTCTGGATGCGATTATTCTGTTCACTATATCCGCAGGTGCAATATAGGCTTCTTCATACAGGTTGCGCCAATTAGCAATCACTGGATCTAGTTTTTTGGTAGAAGTTAAAGAATAAATAAGCACACCTTTGCCTGGAATGCCTAACAAGGTATGAATTGCCTCAGCGTTTACTTTAATGTTACCACTACGACATACTATCTCCATCCGCTCAGGATTGAACATGTCCACCACATAATGACCAAGCTTTTGTGGTATCCCTTCTACACGCAATTTCAATAACTTCTCAAACCCCATCTCTGTTACAGCAATCTTTTGCTGTGGGGTTAGTTTAACAATTGCTTTAAACAGTTGATTTGGAGAGCATCTGTTAAATATTGGTAGCCATTCAGTTGTTTCTCTTTCTGAAACTCCAATACGTTCGTTGTTCAGTTTCACAAGACGCCTTCTTTTCAACTGCACGGTCTTATCTATATTCTTCCTTGGGTTAGATTCAAAAGTACTGGCCATTCTTCCTGTTTTTTTAAGAAAACGTGCCTTATATTAAAAATATAATATGAAATACCAACAACAAAGGTCTTACATTAGCATTGTAAAATTCTACCTTACATTATAAATGTAATTAACTTACCTAACTCTCTCTTTTTTCCCTTCTCTTTCGTACTTATGATTGTCCTTTTTTCCTCAGAATCCTCTATTGGTGAAATAACCGTGTTCACCGGATATCCTGTTTTACAAGTGACAAAATATATTTTACAAGTACTTAATGTAATCAAGCAGGCTGTTAAAACACTGAAATTATCTATTCCAACTTACCTCTTCGATTCACATTCCGTTTACATTTTCGCCCTTCAAAAGTGGATGAGCTTAAAGATATCACAGGACCTAATTTCACATGTTTAAGTTAACATTTAAGCATATTATATATCTTCTAAAATGTAAAGCTTTACTAAAAACCATATATGCAGAAAAAACAGTATGAATACCTTTTTGTTTAACGTTCGCACTACGGCTTTTTGAGGAGCTAAGCTCAATAATAGGAATGTCCATTTCTGTTTCGTAATCTGTGTATTTAAGAAATTGGAATTAGCATTCACTAATTATGAATAACGTGAACTACATCAACTCAATAATCACAGAATAAACTCAATAATCAGATAATCAAATAATAACTATAACAACCTGAAGCGGTATCATCATCCTGAGAAACATCAATGGCAGTATCAATTGTGTTCTTGAATCGATTCAATGATTTCTTTGCTAGTCGTTCGCTTGATCTAACTGCAAATATACAAAAATGCAGAAGAAATTCTTAAAAATGTTTACATGTTTTCAGGGGTGTAGTATAATGCTACATCTACTTTTAAAAAACACATACCCCTTCTTGAAGAGTTACATACTTCCATACTACTTCTCCTGCAACACAAGCAGGGAAGTTAAATTGTAACAACTAAAAATGTATGACATAAAAAACGAAGAACAAAAAAATACAAAAAATTGGGAATAGGATGAACTGTCAACAAAATTCACAAAATCAATAACACCATTTTACCCTTGTAAACTACGAATTATCCATTTCATTATTTCTGTACTGAAGTAAAAGAAATTTTCAACACTCGTGTCAACTCACTACCACACAAGAACAAATTACAAACTAGGGTTCACTTAATTTCAACTTTCCTAAAATTTGAGTAACTACAATAGAAACTGGGAAAAGTAGCATAACTTACAGATTACATCATAAACAGGCTATCTACTACATCTAAATCAATAAATGAGTGGTTCGCATTACCTTTTCGGGCGCATTTTCAGTGATTACACACTTAGATCCTACCTCACTACCCCGTGCGGAAACTATGTTCGAGATCGCGGTACAATTCGAGTTCTTTACTTGGAATGGGCTTCGATGTATAAATCAGGTGAAATGGAGAGGGAAAACGTCGAATGATTTTGGAGGTTGCAGGTTCAAATTAAAGCTGCACTCGCCGTAGATGCCGTATGAAACGAGATGGAGGGGATGGGTTGCAGGTGGTTAGTGGCGAAGTAAATTACCAATATAACCTTACAGTTTAGTAAAAAAGCTTTAAAAAATTAAAAAGACCATTTGAAATTAGGACCATTGGATCAAAAAGTAAAGATTCAATCAAAGGCCCAAAAAAAGTTAACGGGTTATCGCAATTTTAGTGGGTTATCAATTGAACCTAACCCTATATATATATACATATATATATATATAAGTTTACATAATACATATAAAATTATATAATGTAAATATATATACTAAAAGAGAAAAATAATATAGAAACGTAAACACTAAAACCTAAACGATCGTTTAAGGCAGACGTATGCGGCCGTTTATTCACATTAATGTGGTCGTTTACTATTTGCAGTCACATTACCGTCAGCCAACCGTAAATGACCGTTTACATAGCTATAAATGGTCGTTTACAATCTTGAAAAATGATTGTTTAGCTTGTCTGGTGTGTAAAATACGGAACTAAAGGTGTATGAAACAAAGGCTCCATTTTGACCAAGGCTGACCATGATAAACAATTGGTAGACCTTGTTAGTTTTGCAATGGTAATAGAATAAGCTCAGTTAAGATGAATTCTAAATGGGATCATTTGAAGTTTTTATTGAACAAAAAAATGCATGGCCATAGAAGATCATTCTAATTATAAATATCGACGCACTGAAGGAATACGTCTACTAGTGATTAGTATGTGAAAATAAAACTAACTTTTCTATTTTAAATATACATAATATCAAGTCACTTAACAAGATGAGTAAATGTTTCTCAAAAATTTTCAATTGAAGTAACTTTACAACACAATTAACTATGAGATGGTTAATCAAATAAAAAACAAAACAAAATATGAGATTTCAAAAGTTTAAATATTTATTATCAATCTTGTACTATCGATTGGTAAAAGATAATTAACATATGCTAATGAATGTAAAATAAAGTTATACTCCGCCACTAATCATTAACATTTTCATAATATGTTTAAGATCTCTGATACGTTAGATTGATCAACAACATATATGCACACAACTTTTTGATAATGACTTACCAAACCTACTTTAGAATGCTTGTTAGATATCAACCAAAATTTATCTAAAGAAAGAAACTCAAAGCCTATGTACCATAAACAAGATGTTTAACATTCATGCAACCTTCAGAGGTACTTGTATTCTGATTATTTATCGATTCAATCTGCTTCTCCATCATCCTCTGAATTTCTCACAATATCTTCCTCGACATCGGTCCGGGCAAAATCATCACCATTTTGTTCATATTGGCCATCTGTATATGCTTGAGAGCTCACTACTTGTCCTGTCAGGTTCTTGTGCTTCAAGTTGCCTGTCAAAATAGTCAAGTAATGTCTAAACTATGGCAAGATTTAACATCTTGAATAAAACAATCTATACAGTTGTATGCATTGAAAGACTTCCAGAGATTTTCAACTAGTTCAACTCATTAGTAGCATTCACAAAATTTTATGTAAAACAAGCATAACAGAACCTATAACCCGCATTTCGATTTCTAAATTTTTATTAGCGATCCAGTTTTGGGAATAAGCAGTTAGGTTATTTTAGTTAATGGGAACTGTAGGTTTCAGAGGTTGGCCATGTCAAGCCAACTTGGCAAATAAATCTATATAATATTATATTAAAATCTAATGATAAGATATATTTATAAAAGCTATAACAAACTTTTCCAAAATACGTGCAAAAACTATAAAGGTTAGTTTTAATGGTGGTTCAGTTGAGCGTTTTCAGTTATTTATGCATTATATATAACCATAACCGAACCATCAGTTTCTCCATTGGCTCTGTTATTTCAATTATGGTTTCATTTATTGGGTCTTACTATAGACCCCTACATTACATACCCATCCAAAAGGTGCATCCACTTGATGAAGAGTGAAGAAGAGCCTTAACACGAAATAAAAACCGTTCCAGAGATCTCTTGGTAGCAGGAATTCTACTAGTGATACTTGTTTGTTTCAATCCCTTTCAATATACAAAAAATTAAAATAAAAAAAGGACATAAGAGATTGCATAAACTTCCATAAATGGTTAAGAAGTGAATAAAACGAACAACTTAATGATCACAAAATGAAACTCAAAATACCTTTGCTTCTGAACATAGGGTTTGTATTGTTCTTGTTCCCATCTGGAAGTCTTTAAACTGAGAAAAAGTCCATTGGTTCAACAGCATTAGACCTCTATATTTTAATAATTATAGTTAACTACAATGAGAATGACTTAAAAAATTAAACCCATAAACATAAAGTACAAGAATGGAGACTGCCACATACCAGTTGAATGATAAGCTGTTCATAGCCCTGAAACTGGGTTTCTAGGAACTCAAAAACTGCACAAAGCTCAAACTTCAGTAATCCATTAAGGCATACGTACATAGGGTAATTTAGACACATCATGAACACCGGCTATGCTTTATATCTGAAGTATCAAAAACATTAAATAAAAACTAGCTTAAAAACACAAACGTTCTAGGTAGCCCGAGTGAATTTTTGATATCTTAACTTTCTAAATCATTGCATCTGAAAAATTTTTTATTGAGATCATATATATATATTTTTGTAATTATATTCTTCAAACTAATTATTTATAGAAAATATAATCTTTGAACAAGAAGTCTTGCGGTTTAGCCCAAACCAACACACCATGTTATGACCCGCTGCTTCACCCGCCTGTTTTTCCACCTCTATCATAAGTTACAAAGTAGTACAAGTCAACAACTACCTTTTAGGAAGGAATCAACATACTTTCCACCATACTTGACGGCCATTGTGCGCAAAGCGACCTAAAATAAAATTTTACATCAAGGTTGTATAATCGGAAAGCGATTAGGGGTGTTCATGGTCAGTTTCAGCCAGTTTTGCCTAAAGTTTTGGGCTGAACCATTAACTATGTATTTGAAATGGAAAAATTGCCGCCAGTTGGTTGAGTTGGCCGGACCTGCCAAAACAGTTTGCTTGGGCGATTTGAACCTGTATTTGGTTTTATTTATTCAAAATCATAAATTTGTATTAAATTATTAATAAAATAAAAAGACGATTCATGAATATCATACATATGCATAACTGCATATTCCAAAAATTAAAAATTTTAAAAATTAAAATAAAAGTGAAGGACCGTTACACGGTCAGTTACAAGTTCTAAAACGTGATCCTGACCTTTAAACCGTGTTTTACAAACCATAAACCATGACAAACTGCATAAATCTCAAACCGACCAAACAGACCATTTTGCTTGGGTTTGGGTCGTTCAATCAGTTTCAACATTTTGTGAACACCCCTAGCAGAGATGATAAAATGGGTAGTGCTTTTCAAATACCTTGTCATGGGTCTTGCAAATATTGATTAAAGATACAATTACATTTACAGATTGATGTAGCTTTTCCATAAGTACTTGCACCTCTGTTGGTTGAGGAGTAGCTTTTGATTTATTTATTTGAACAGCTTCTTTAACCTGTTGTAAGATATTACAAAACTGTTAAATATCACAGCTTCTTATGTGTGGCTTTTGAATAATAAAAGATGCCTTACCAGCTTGCCAAGAATGACTAGGTTCTGCTCATGCTGCAAAGCAAATAATATTTATTAGCAAGCCAAATTAGAAGCATTAAATCTAAAATAATCTAACGACAAGAGAAGATGCCTACCAACTCTTTATACCAAACAGAAAAAGTTGAGGAACAAAGAGTTGTAAAACCATGGCTATATTCCTCTGCTGTTGTTCTGCTGGAAAAAGACACCTAACATCATAACAAACCATTAATAGACCTTCAGAAAGTGTCAAGTGAATTGATAAATTGCTATTTGCACAATTCATCAAGCTAAAGTCTTATTGATTAACTTATAACTTGTGTTTCAAGCAATCAAGTGCCAATGTTCAAGATCTTGTCGAGAGGTAATCAAGAATGAGGCATATTATTTGTTTTTGAATTGTGTCTATTACAAAAGAAACTACCACTATTTATACTACTTTATACATTTACACAATAAGGAAACACAAGTTGTCCATTGCAGGGCATGGCTGTCAATTTTAAGGGAATGGAATCGTAATTAGCTCCTCACAAATATGGGAAATGATGTGATTGAGCACCAATCTTGCTGATCCCACAAATGCTCTCCAATCAAGATATTTTCTTTATTTTAACACTAGATACAATTCCGTTCTAGGTTTGACGAAAACAATGTAAAACTTAGTACATATGACTTTAGAAAAACAGTGTGCTCATTTTGATATCATTCTTGCCCATAATGGATATTAAATTGCACAGCATAGAGAGGTTTAAGAGTGATTGACTATAACTATATGTACTAAATTAACAACCAGTAGGATTCTGCCCATATAACAGTTTTTTTCTTTACGTAGTAAAAGTATGAGGACATGAGAGAACAAATAAATATTGTAATATCATTGATGGTAATTTGTAGAAGTGACAAGATGGGTGGGTTGGTGGGATTGTGTTGACCCACAAACACTTTCTTGTATGTTTTAATAAATAGACAATGAGTTGATTATGATAAAAGAAAACAATTAATTTAAGGATTTAAATCTTTGAATAGAGAAAATTTAGTAGGTTGTATGCATTAAAAAGACTTTGGGGAAAACTTCAACAATCTATTTGACCCATCCCCTTTCACCTAAGTTCTTAGAATTGCGCTCATTTGACCCGTTTAGATAAAAGAAAATAACCAAAGTTGACCTATTCATAAGTAACTGGTATTCACCGTAGGCAAAATAGAGCATGCAAGTTCAACTAATGATTGAGAAGTAGATTCGCAATTTTCCAAGTAAATGTGAATGATCTTCTGCACCATCTCCCCCTGCAACATACAGGAGAAGGGCCACTAAAAGTAAGAAAATAATAAAATTAATTAAGACCATGAGATCTAAATAATCCAAAGAGACCATAGAGATTTACTTTCCCCTTCCAACCAGTTTCATTGTCATGCCAATCATGACTCAGTACTTTGTGAGCAGAAGAACAGAGTTGGTTGCGCAAAGTGACAAGGAGTTCTTGAGTGACAGCCGACTTATGTTTAGCAGTTCCCTCCAGCGGCTTGTCAATGACGTTCTGGAGAGATATAACTACAGACTCCAATGTTATTACCACTTCAGAAGCAAGCATAAATGAGAAACAGAGTGCTGCAAAATAGATCACCAGTCACAGTTAAGACCCATAGATTGTAAAATCACATATATACAATAGCATGTCAGATATGATTTTCAAATAAATAGTATTTTAATAAGGATCTGATTCTTTAATAAAATGTTTCAGGAAGTTTGACACGTTAAAGTTACACATTGGAAAAGACCCGTCTCCTTTTTAATTAACCTTTCCAATTTTACGTCTTGGGGTCCGTTAGAGATAAAAATATAACCCATATCAACTCATTCATAAGGGTCAAAATTGCCACCTCTAAGGGAAACCATACCTGCATCCAGAACTGATTCTAGGAACTCATAGACACCACCATATAAACAAAATATGTCTCCTGTTGATGATAGAGACTGCAGCCCTGCAATATCGACTTTTTTGGGCTGAAAAGCTTTGAGCAGATCCAAAAGAGAAGAATGTTTTGACAGTATAAGATCGGGACAGGTCAGCATCTGTGCTGGATCCAAAAGGAAAAAAACCAGAACACAAAAATGATATGAAGAATATAAATCACTCAAGGAAATGCCATAGCTTCATAACTGATATAGAGGTGTAAATGCATATTGCCTTAGAGGTGGTGATTTTGACCAATTCGCCTAAAATGGGTCGATTTTGGTTCTATTTGTTTCCAATGAGTCAAACAGATAGGCCAAACAGGTCCAAAGACATCCAAATTGAATCACTTCATTAAGAAGAAATTAGATCTTTATTTTACCAATATGACTTTTATAAACTTATGTAATGCATTAATTATATAGAAATAAGAAAATGGGCAAGTCGGACAATAAAACTTTGCCCATTTAGATCCATATTAAAAGCTACCCATTTTGTCATGTTACCAAACCCCCATCCGATCCACCTGTTTTGTCACCTCCACATACAGCAGGCTAATGAAGGGAGGGCAGTAAATACCTTGCTGAAGCAATATAGTGTCTCTTTGACAACTAAACTCGAAACTGAAGGTACAGAAAGTACAATTCTACTTATTTCTGGATTACCAGCCATGGAAGATTGGTCACCCCAGTGTGTTTGACATGATTCAGAACCTAAAATAATTGTCAGGTAAAGAATAGTTTAAATTCATACTGAACTCCTTTAAGTTATAATGTTAGAATTTTACCATGTTTAAGTAACGAGATAGCAGAATCCAGGTATCTCTTCAAAGTCGCAAACAGTGTCTGAATCTTGTTCACAAATTCAACGGTTGATATTCCACTTAAACCAGGAGGAGTGCTCATGGATCCGAGTGATGTTGGTTTAGGACTAAAATATTCTAGCTTGCTATTAAGATCGCGCAGGAGGTAAAGATACACAGGTAACTGGAACACAAAATAAACATGAAAAATAAAAATAAAAATAGCTTCAATACATTTAGTGGAAGAGAAGTGAGAGCACAGTATGCAGTAGAGATGGCAAATTGGTGACTTAGGTAATATGCCAAATTAAGTAAATTTATTATACAGGTTGGTTGAGTAGCTGACCAGAAAAACCTTTCATCTAAAAATTCACTTTTTCTAAATGACAATTTTATTTTTTTATACAATAATTTAAGAGATTAAATTTCATTTTGTGCAACTTTCGACCAAATAAATCCAATTGACATTTTTTTTCTTTGCAGCTTATTTTTATAGTTTTGCCCGTTTGACCAATTAGTAGATAAAACGTAACCAGATCAACCCACTTACAATAAAATGGGTCAAAATTGCCACCTACAGCATGCTATGATGCAGTATAAAAAGACATACCTCACACGTAGGGTCTGCACAACAAGAATCAAGATCCTGCATTCGAGAAACAATCACATGAGGCAGTTTGAACATATTATTTAACCATGTACGTAGACAAGCCACAGCCCACAGGCACAGACACCAAAATTTTGAGTTCATAAAATTTCAAACCTATGATAGTTAAACAAAATAGAGCATATATTAACATCACTGAATGGGAATAAATAATTGACCTTTGAATATGACAAAATAGAGAAGCAATCAACCAAAAGAGGTCTAAATCTGTATCTTTGAGCTTCTAAAAGTTTTGCAGTTTCAGAGATCTCGATATCAGTATCTACAGATTCATTGGAGTTGGTGGTAGAGCATGTTGCTGCCTCAGATTGACTGCTTTTAGAGAGCATGCCAGTAGAACTTTCATTTGCAACGTCGCTACTTATCGCACCTGCTTTCTTCCATGTATCCATAATTGTAAGCTGCGTGGTACTGTTTCCTTGAGTGCCAGAATTTTTCAATTTCCTTGAGGACTTTTTATTTTTCTTGCTGATTTGAGAAGAATCTTGATTAGTTCTCATTTGCTCCGAGTTCTTTTCAATACGAGTAGGCAGACCTAGCGAAGAAGCTGAAGAAAGCTCAGGTAAGGATAGAGGACACTCTTTGAGTATAGTATTTAGAAGGCACTCAAGAAATCTGCAACATAAGAGAACTTTAGATGAACCCCTCAACTGAAAAAAGTATGATGTGCAGGATAAAACATAGAAAAGTCTCAGTCAAATGCCATTAATTTCCACGACACAAATCAAATGAATATATTACATACCAGTGTCATCAGTAAAATTTCAATATAGTTTTTAAGCTTAAAATATTAACTATAGTGGCGAAGTTATAAATGCTCCCAAAAGCACATTTTCAGCATGAATTATGAAACACCTTTTGTTTACATGTGAGGATTCGTTTCAACTTACACAAGGTTTTTCAAGCGTTTCAAGATCTTGGTGACCGTCTCCTCCTTTGTCGCTTGACTTATACAGTCAAATCTTCCAGCAACTTGTGTACCAAAGGCATTAATCTGATTGTGGTGAAAAAAATTATGTAATATGGGCGAATATAATATAATCCATCATCACACTTTGATATTATTTTTATTTGTCAACTTGTGTTGTAATCAACCATGAAGTCAAAAGCTGGTTTTCTTGTGAGAACACATACAAATGACCTTAATGCTTTCTGACTTTTGTAATAAGTAGGCTTTGTGAGATTTGTAACTCATTTACAAAGAAAAATGAAAAATCCAATAAGTTTATTGGTACGTCAAAAGTAACAGTGAAGTATGAAAGTCATGTTTAAAATAATTATTTCAGTCAATGACATCAAACATCATAACTTACTAGTTCTCTGATCCAATTAATCGCATAATAAAGAGAGAGGCACACAACATGTTTCTGCTTTTTATTTAGTGAATGCCAAGATTCCATGATGAACTGCAAAACCAATGGCAAGAAGATGTTAGTAATCACGTGTGGTGCATATCCGATTAAATAAAAGGGGAATGGGGAAATGTATTAGCTTTCTTCATTATAGGAAAAAGGAGTTTCCGAGATATCTAGTAAATTAGTTATTAATATAACATTAGTGTCTTGCATTCAGATGAGTATTTTCGTATCTAAAAATGAGACAAATTCATCTTGAATTAAAATATGCTATTATATTTATCAAAACAGTTTGTCGTAAATCATGATTAATACATGTTGAAGACATTGGCAGAAGTTGAGAGAAACTATAATGTCTGACTTATTTAACTCAAAGAATTGAGTAACCAACAAAAAATTTTCGCATTATGGTGAAACTTTGAACTTTATAACAAAAAAGTTACATGCTGGCATGTCACACTAAAACTTTTACAGGGTGAATGAAATACACTCTATGTAACAAAGATAATTTTTTTAATTTAACAACAAAATCTTATATTAACTATGGCATTTTGTAATTCAAGTGCTTAACATAGATATATGTGATCATCTGTCTTTGGATGAACCAAAAAAGTTTATATGTGAAAGATACAGATTTTCTATCGTAACGCTCAATTCTATAGTTCAATTACAATTGCTAGGCAATGTACTATTTTTTAATATACCAAACATGGGTGTTGGAAGAATGTAAGGGGAAAAGGGATAGCACTGCAAAAAATGAAACTAATATTACAAAAGTAGAAAAAGGGCATACCCTATGTTTGCCAGAAAAGTGAAATTTAAGTTAATAATTCATTAAGGGATAAGTAAGACTGTAAAGTATTTGTTTCAAACTTCTAACTTTAGTCTAGAAGAAAAAGGACGTAAGACAGCAGCTGGTGGGACTAGAACTAGGTTCTTCTGCATTAGCTAAGCATGTTCAGCATCACAACATTAATACAACTGCTTTTGCTTGGGGGAAAGATTTCAGTATTTATGCAAGTTTAACTTCATAATAACATGATGATCATTTCCATCGTTTCATTTCAAGATGATATATATGGTCGCTTTAAGAAGTTCAGTCAAATATTGCCTTTGTAACTCTATGAAGAAGATCAATAAGTAATTTTCAATAAAGAAAAGATTGCATATCTAATGCAAAAATTAACCTTAGAAGAAGGAAGATGTATGGGACAGCCAAGAAGTGCATCAATTCCTCCTAGGGATCCCTGATTTCCCAACCTCTCCATCTGTATGAAAATTATACATCGAACACAAAATTGAAATCATCATGCGAAAATAAGATCAACAGAGGTTTGTCTTCTTCTTTAAATGCACCTACCACAGAAAGTAAACGAAAGTTGGCAGGAAGAGTTTGTAATGATGTTGACCTGCACAGTATAAATCTGGTGATCCATGGAAAGCAAATGCATAGATATAACTTGTCTGTTAGTGCATATATGGGCACACACTGTGGAATGAACTCCTTATTTTGATGACAATAAAAACATGAACATGTGATACATTCACATCCTACATTATCAAATCATCACCAAGAATGCTAAAAGATCAAACAAACAAAGAAAATTAATCTAGAAATATTGTATAAAAGACTACAATGGTCCAGTGGTGGATCAACCATGTCGAAGCCTAATCAATTGCGAAGAATCAACAACAAAAGATCGAGAATTGATAGAGGGTTCAACCGCCATGTATAGGTAAATCAAATAAACTAAGTTTCGATTTCTCAAGTCAACCGAGCCTCACATCATTAGCTATTCAAAATGCATCAACTTGAAGATAAGTGATGTGCTTTTAACTTGATCTTTAACATCACTTAAAAATGAATGCATTTTTATAAAGTTTACAAACACCTCTTATATAAACGAAGCAAATGTTTTATTATAAAAAAAACTCAAGGTTTATTGGTTTAATGAGATTTACTTAGAAATGGAAAGTTGAAAAAAATTACTAAAACATTATTTAATAACATGAAATTAATTTTAGAAAGATGGAATCTCTGAAGGCAAAACATTACGTGAGATTTCGTATAGAACTTCGTCAGATTTTTAATAACTTTATGTTTAATAAAGATAAAAGTATAAACCAAAAATGGATGGAAGAATCTTCTATAACAATAAGTCTTCAACATGGTTTAGAGTTCTGAAAAGTCAATATATACACTTGATACAAAACTCAACAATTTGGGCATTTGATACAAATTATAATTAAAAAGAGTCCCCAAATATTTGAAATAACTTTCCAAAGAATGGTCTGACATGCTAGCTTTTAATTAATTGATTCTATAAATTTCTTGAAAAAGTAAAAAATGACCAGATTTCAAAATATCAACTGCTTGCAGAAAGACAAAGTGCTTGCAGAAAAACACCCCATGGAGGGATCTATTACATCTTGAAGTCGACTTTTCACTCTGTTTAAGCAAATATTCTTCCATATCTAGCCCGCTTGCTGCACAAATTCCAGACTTCTACAGTCATATCTAGAGTGATCTTTTAATCTTGAAACATTGTCCACATAAAAAAGAGATCACAACAAATTAGCAAGAGAATAAGCATTAAATGTTCTTCGTCTTATATTTTTGAACACTTAAGTTGCAATTTATGAGTGGTCACCACTACCAACGTTATGAGGTTTGTAGAAGATAATTACCACCATTGTTAGTGAGATATCAATCGTGGCGATCAATACCAAAGATTAGTGAGTTAGGATTGGTGATCACTACCAACATAATGAGAAGCGATGAGATTTGTTCAAAGAAGTTGTAAAGGTGATCTTTACCCTATTAAAGAAAATATCCATAGTGAAGACAAAAGAATGGATGTAGGGGGATACTAGTGAAACGATAGTAGACGTTGAGGGTAGAAACTATAATAGTTGAATAGTTAAAGATTCATTTTGTAAAATTGTGAATTTGTTGTAATGCTAGAAAACAACTGTTAGTTAGTTGATCAGCCTATTTATAGGCGGGAGTGCAATAAGATTGACAACTTGATTGGTCAAAGTCTCTCTTCTTCTTGATTCTTCAATTTTGATCGTATCAAGTGATATCTGAGTTGTTCAATTCTCGAACACTCTTGATCGGTGATTGTAATCAAATTGATGGCAACTACTCGTAATCAATGGTTGGAGGGAAGGTGCAAGAACACGATGCTATGCTTTTACGAGTGATCGGTGATATCTGAGTTGTTTGATTCTCGAGCACTCTTGATCGGTGATTGTAATCAAATTGATGGCAATTACTCGTAATCAATGGTTGGAGCAGAAGGTGCAAGAACGCGATGCTACGCTTTTACGAGCAGAGGCCGCAACTGAAGCAATTAAGGAGACAACAACGAAGAATACAGCAGATATGGAACCGGTGAAGGCGCGGATGGTGGAAAATTCAAATCAAATGGCGAAACTCTCAAGAAATGCAATTAATAGGACATCGGAATCTACTAGTGGAAGGAACGGTGACACGAATGCTTACCATGGCAGTCACAAGGTTGACGAAGATGGAATTCC
Source organism: Flaveria floridana (assembly GCA_018326465.1). Taxonomy (NCBI): domain Eukaryota; kingdom Viridiplantae; phylum Streptophyta; class Magnoliopsida; order Asterales; family Asteraceae; genus Flaveria; species Flaveria floridana. The sequence continues at coordinate 14,469 of BJCO01806464.1, forward strand.
CAAAGTTCAATGGAACTAATGTAAAGAGGTGGTTGCGCAGAGTCGAGCACCTCTTTTCCATTGATGGTACCCTAGAAGATACGAAGGTTCGATATGCCATTGTGCATGTGGAGGATATGGCATTATTATGGCACCAATCACTTGTTCAATCAAGGGGTGGGTCAATTGAATGAATGTGGTGGCAAGAGTACAAGGGTCATATCAACAAGATTTGCAGTACTTATTGTCCTTGATGCTATGAGGGCTTTGACAGCTATTAGACAAACCAGATCTCTGCAAGATATGTGCAAAGAATTCGAATTAGCATAAGTCTGTATTTGAGGGTTGCTAAGCCCAGTAATCCACTACAATTGTTAAGGCCTAAGAACTTGCGTGAGGCTTATTATATGTTGGCTAAAAAACCAGAGAAAACCTAAAAACCCCTCAAATTAACAATTGGTCCAAGTCATATAGAACCAATACTTCATTGTCCACCACTAAAAACAATAACTACTATAAGTCTATAAGACTCCGACTCCTGTTAGAGACTAGAGTTGCTAACTTGCCTTTATTACCAGCCCCATCAAATAAGGGGGAAAATAGTAGCTACAAGGAAGCTATCTCCCAAAGAAATTGAAGACAAAAGAACAAAGGGAGAATGTTTTGGTTGCACTAAAAGTACGCACCAACACGTGTGTAAAAACAAACAATTGTTTCTTGGAAGTCTTTAAAAATAAGGAGTATAAAGATGTTAGGGAGGCAACCGATTGCATTATTACTAAAGTACATAATCCTCAAATATCCCTTAATGCTATCATAGGTGTTCAATCTTATTCTACCATATAGATGATGGGAGCAGTGGATACTAAGCCATTGCATATTTTGATTAACTCAGGTTCCGCACATAATTTCTTTAATGAAGGCATTGCCAAGAAACTTAATTGTCAAGTGAAAGAGATGGCACCTGTGAAGATAATAGTATCCGAAGGTAACCTCATGACTTGTAACAAAATGTGTGACGATTTCTAACGATAGATGCAAGGTAATTGGTTTAAGACAAATGTGCTTCTTATTTCTCTTACCAATTATGATATGGTATTAGGAATCCAATGGTTATAATCTTAATGACATCGCATGGAACTTTAAGGAACTCACTATGAGGTTTACAATCAATGGGATGACAGTTGAGCTCAAGGGTTCGAAGTCGAGAGGAATTACGTTGTGTTCAGCCGATAAAATGCAAGAAGTGTTGGCACACAAGAATGATAGCATCCAAGTTCAGTTATTCAACTTGCATCCTCACTGAAACACTTGAAACTCTAAGAGAAAAAGAAAAAGGACAGGTTTAAATTAGTTGAAGAGCCATATGTGACAAAAGCAAATAATTGTCCTTGATTCCTTGTGTGGGTATAAAAGGAAGGGATGCCCCCTTCCCTTATTTTTCATGCACACATATTGCGCTTAGAGAGAGAAAGCTCATGGCCAAAGAGAGAAAGTTGAAGAATTAATCAAAAGTATGATTTTTAACTAATTGTATCATAGATCTAGGCTAGATCTAAGCTTCAAGGTGAATACTTGTGTTTCTATGCATAAAGTTTGAATCTTTGCATGTGCATCTATATATCTCAGGTTTTATATTTGATTCTAGGGTTTTTGGGTCGAAAGCTTTAAAAAGATAAGTTCTAGATACCCTCATTAACAAGTTTTCTATACTTTTGCAGCTAATATGCATACTAATATGATAAACCTATGTTTTCTACAATAAGGGTGACAATTTTACGTAAACTATCATGTTTTAACGTGATCGAAGATGATGTTTCATGCATTGTGTGCTCTAGTGTTAAACCCTAGCTTAATGAGGTCCAGATCTATGAATTAGGATCATGTATGACTTGTTTAAGGTATAGAAACACCAAGGACGAAACTAGGCAGAAGGTTTTACTCAGACGCATTTCATCCCTGGTACCCGCATTAGTGCTATACTCCGCCGCATTTCATCCTATTACCCGCATTAGTGTTAAACTCAGCCACATTTCATCCCCGTTACCCGCATAAGTGCTAAACTCAGCCGCAACCCTTAGTCACCCGCATCGGCTAAGTAAAACAATCAGCATTACATTCCCTCACCCGCATTAATCGATTAAGTCTCTCACATTTGATTACTTAATCTGCATTAATCTGCCTCACTTGCATAGGCCAAAGTGTGGCCATCCGCATTTGTTGCTTTACCTGCATTGGTCCTTTCATCCGTATTTGTCCCAAGCGGTCGCGTAAGTCAAGTATGGTTATCACCATCCGTTGCTTCCCCGCATTAGGTATACTACCCGCATTAGATTACTGTTGCTTGCATTAAGTAAGTCATCCACATTAGCCTAGGTATCGTTACCTTCATTAGGTGACCGAATACTCCATTATGGCTCTGACTAAGTGTTGACCAAGTTTCTAGATGAGTATTTTTCCTCAATAGTTGTTCATGTTATATAAATTATATAAAGGTGTTATCTAATGTTCCATGTTAGGTGACTTTATAAAGGTTATCCTATAAAGTATTACTTATGATAAAGTGGAACGTTAAAATAATGAAGAAATGACAGTAAAACATAATGAATGTTACCCGGGCCCTAATGATGAACGAAAAGCCTTCCAAGCACAAATGGACTTTACTTATGTGAGTCGAATGAATGGAATGGACCCTTATTCATGAGCAAGCCGTGTGCCTTGCAGTGTGAGTCAACTGTTAGGGGTTAGCTACCACTTTATATGTTTACTAGCAGGGGTATGTGGAACTTGTTGCCAACCGTATGTTTGGGCTCTTGCTTTGTGCAAACCCATTTTATGAAAGAAGAAAGATAAAGAAAGAAAGAAAGAAAGATAATGAACACGATAAAGGGTGTTATGAAACTCAATATGACTGTTATGAATGATAAATTTGTGTTCATTAAAAAGAAAATAAAAAGTATGTTTTTCTGTATTATATACAAAGCTAGAACTCACTTAGCAAAGCTAACTTTATATCCATATTAGTTGGTAGCATGTAATGAAAGCTGAGAATGGCACAAGAGATAAAGCTACTTGGAATTTAGAAACTGGCATCCATCCCCACATAAATGATGTTTTAACTTTAAAAAGGACAATTCAATGTGTTGTTTTAGAACAAGTGTTTGTTACGTTTCGAGAACAATTTTTTATTCTTAAAACATAATTATGTAATGAGATGAAGGTTTTAAGCGTTTCTGCTGCAATGTTTACTTATGAAACCATATTATGCTATGAGTGGCCAACTGTGAGTCTTTCCATGAACAGGGCCCTACACTCACATTGATGGCGATCCACGGCATGTTCCATTGGTTTATGGTGTACACTCATCTTCTGCTATGTGTTGTTACAAAGATATGATGATGTGTTCCACATTGTTACCTCTCTACTCCCCTCTAAGACAGTGTGATCATAAAATCACTCTTAAAGAAGGTACAAATCCTGTTGTCCAAAAACCTTACAGATATCAAGCTGCACAGAAAGATATCATTGAAAAGTTGACTCGAGAGTTGTTGGATATGGGAATAATTAAGAAAAGCACTAGTTCTTTTGCAACACTAGTTCTTATGCAGCACTAATGGTTTTGATCAAGAAAAAAAGATAGATCATGGAGGATGTGTCGATTATAGGAAGCTTAATGATGCAACTATCAAGAACAGTTTTCATATTCCAATGTTAGATGGGCTTTTGGATGAACTAGAAGGTTCTTTAGTGTTTTCTAAGCTTGATTATAAGTTTGGCTATCATTGGGTTCAAATGCATCCTTTTGATATCTACAAGACAGCTTTTCGCACAAATCAATGTCATTTTGAATTCTTGGTATTACCTTTTAGTTTAACCAATGCCCCTGCTACTTTATAAGATTTAATGATTGCTACTTTTAAACCTCGTTTAAGGAAATGCGCATTGGGTTTCTATGATGACATTTTGGTCTATAATGCAACATTGGATCAAAATTGTGTTGTATCTAGAGGTCGTATTACAGTTACTAAGGGTAACTCTTTGGTAGCTAAGCAGTCTAAATGTTCGTTTGTTGGGGCACATGTTGGATATTTAGGATAGCTCATTACAAGGGGCGGGTAGCTACCGATCCCACAAAGATTATAGCCATTGTTAATTGGCCTATACCTATAACAATTAAATAGTTAAACCATTCGTGCCTCCTCACGTCAACCCCACGAGCCTCTTATCCATTCTCATTCAATCACGGTGGGGTAGCAAATCAAAATGAAAAACTCACGTTAGGTTTAGGGATAATCAGACTCAAATTGATGACTTCCACCACGTCAAGATGATACTCTACCGCTGAGTTATATCTCTTCCCTGCCCCCATCAAGAAATAGAACGGACTAATCCTAAGACAAAGAGTCAAGAAACTCGACACTATTCTTGAACAACTTGGGGCGATCACACGGCCCTCGTGCCAGCGACGCATCATTCAAATTTCTGCCCTATCAACTTTCGATGGTAAGATAGTGTCCTACTATGGTGGTGACGAGTGACAGAGAATTAGGGTTTGATTCGAGAGAGGGAGCCTGAGAAACGGGTACAAGGGTTCTTAGGCTTGGCTGGGTATTACAAGAGGTTTATTAGATCATTTGGCTCTATTGCTAGGTCGTCACTGATTTGCTTAAAAAAGATGCCTTTATTTGGCAAGGGGAGGCACAGAAGGCTTTTGATCAACTGAAACATGCCTTATCAGCTAAGCAGTTAAATCGGCCGATATATCGGTGATATATCACCGATATATCGGTTATCGGTGGGTGGCCTACATATCGGTGCAAAAAATCGGACACTATATCGGGGCCGATATTATCGGCCGATATGACCGATATATCGCCGATATTTTGGGCTCTAAATATCGGCCATATCGGTGATATATC
>BJCO01806490.1:0-14541 GCA_018326465.1 Flaveria floridana
GATTAAACCATTTGACCGCAATTATCAAACGTTTAATCGGATTAGAACTGAGATTTTAGAGAATTGAAATTATTTTGTGAAAAACCTTGCGATTCAGAAGAGGTCTCGCAAAGAAACAGAGAACAGAGAGGGCCGGCCACCGTTTTTCCAAAGTCTCCCCTTTTTATTTCTTTTGGAAACCGCCGATCGGAAGTTCCACAGGAACCTTGCTCCGACCAAGCCCTGCTCCGACCAAGGAGACCCAATCGGGAACCCTTTTGAAAGTCCATTGAAGCCTGTGTCCAGATTGTTCTGTTCCTTTCTTTCTTCTTTTTCTTTCCGATCTGATGCAAAACAATAATATAGAAATTTAAGAACTGGGCTTTGGACCTGTATTATTTATTTGTAAGATAAGCCCAATCAATTTTAACACACAGCCCAATTTATTTCTTTTGGACCTGTATTATTTATCTGTATTATTTATTTTGTATTATTTATACATACAATTAATTGTAGTGTAAAACGAGCCCGCACTCCCGCGTCGCCTAACTCGTTTAATCACTATAACAATTTATCAGATCGGCAAGTTAGTCCAATAACACTAAAATTATTGATAACACTAAAATTATCAACACTATGAAGAACAAAATCAACTAATGAAAAGCAAATGAACGTAAGATGAAGAACACATAAATGTTTTAAAAGTTTTCCATTAATGGTTGTGTAATGACTAGAATAAACAAAACAAAACAATGAATGTTATTGCTATTGCTAGGGTTTAATGCTATTTTGATGCGTGTATATTGTTCTAGGATTGTTTGCGGCTGCTAAGGTTTAATCGTAATGATTAGTAGCTGTCACTCACAATCTCTTCAATATTGTTTTTTTAAAGTGTGTACCTAGGCCTCGTATTTATAAGCTTAGATATTTACTATTAGGGCAATCAGTAACCTTCTTATCGGAGTAAGAAAGTTACTCAGAGAATATCCTGATGTGATATTCTCTGTCTAAAGTGAAAGTCGTCCGCAGATGTTGACTTGTCAATTTAGTGTTTGACTTTGTTGACTTGATGTACTTGATGAAGTACATTAAGTGTTGGTCCTCCGCAGGAGATTAGTCTTCCGCAAATGCTCCAGTTGCCTTGGATGATTTTGTTGTTGTAAAGCTTCCCCAGGAGTCCTACGGAGTCCATACTTGTAGTCTTCCAGAATATCTACGGAGGAACAGTTTGTTCATCCGTAGATGTTATTCAACACTTAGTCGATTCAAGAAATTGACTAAGTCTTAATGTTTTTCCGGTAAATATACATGAAAGCAATACATAATAAATGGGTTAACCTATAAACATATATTACGTACATAATGATGGAAAAAATACAAAAGTTGTTGCAATGATTGATTCAAGAACTAAACCTATACAAAACTCTAGACCTAACATTATATATAAAGAATAGTCCATATACTTAATATTTACATGTCTCGTACGCTTATTACTCACCAACTTGCATTTGTACTCCTTATGTGGTACTTTCTCATTTTTGGTAGGTTCTTTTTATGTGTTTGTGGTTCTTCTTTTTTTTTTTTTTACCAACACATCCACTTGGTGGTTTGCCACGGCTACAAACTCTTCAGTCATCGCCTTGCCTCTCATAGAGCACACGTCACAATGGGTTTTAGCTTGCTTTAGTGTGAGATGATGATGTGAAGAAGAAAGGAAAGGATGAATGTTCTTGTGCAAGAACGTCTAATTTGAGAGGGGAAGAAGCTGGTTTTGATTGTGAGTAGGCAAAATCCATACAAGATTAAAATCCACAATATCACAGGATTATGATATATTTCTTAGATCAATAAAAAAATTATAGAAAATTTTATTGAAAAAAATTAATTGAAAAATATCATAATTTATTGATATACTCATTTGTTTATTATAATTTCTTCAGTTATAAACTAAATTTAAAACTAAAATTACAAATAAAAAAAAAGAAAAAAACAAACAAACAAATTGGTGGCCAAAAGCTAAACAACAGAAAAATTACTCTAGCACATAAGTTTTTTTTTAATGCAAGTAATAATACTAAGTAGTTAGTTTATGTTTATTGGTCCAAGCCAGAGTTCTTATGTCAAAATTCTGTTATAAAAGAAAATCTCAAAATTAAATTTTTGTCTAGATGTCTAATAAAGGCCGAAAGGCCCGAAACAAGTTCCAGCCACCAAAACATCTAATACATCCACAAATGGTGTATCAGTGTATGTGCATGTTTTCTTTTCAACAATAATATTTTATTTTTAGAGTCTCTAAATTACAATTAGCTAGGTTTAAACGTAAGTAGTGTTTAAAGAATCCTAACTCTTAGTAGAGGCCACCAACCCAAGTGGCTAATATATGTGTGTGTGTGGAAAAAGTTTTGTTCAATAGTGAATTTAATAAATTTGTAAGTGTATCGTGATTACAATAAACTAAAACAATACAAATACATGAGTATTGTTATCTTTGAAGACTGAATAGTGGGTAGGAGAGGTTGTTTAAGGAAAAAGAGAGGGAGACAGGTTGAGATCATTGTTTTGAAAACTAGACCCGCTGATCGGACCAGTCAGACTGGAAATCAAACCTTAATCCAGTTTGGTTCGGTGCTTAAAATCGGTTTGGCGTTGAATCGGTGGTTGGACCGATTCGCCCGCTTGAACCGGCGGTCGGACTGGGAACCAGACCAGTCAGACTGGTTGAACCAATTTTTTATATATATATTCCTAACAATTTCAATATATTTTTACATATTTTCATCCAAATAATTATAATTTATCCGATTCTCATATCCGATCCGACCGGTCGAATCGAATCGGTTCGACTTGCGGACCAGCAAAACGTCTGGTTCATTATCCGGTCCTATTTAATATCCGATCTAGTTCTGAAAGCATTGAGAAGATAGAAAGTGTTAACTTTATTACCATATATAGTTTGTGTTTCAATGAGCCTGTGTACACAAAGCTGAAAACATCTATGGGTTTAATATGCGAAACTTTTGTCACCTTGTTGGAAGTGATACTGGGAATCCATCCATCACCATATTTCAGTATTTCAAGACGATTTTAGCATGTGATTTGTTTGAGGTCATAGAGGCTGCAGTTCTTGCTCTCGCATGGCTGAATCTACAGGCTTGTAGCGAATGTTAGTTTGGTGTCGGTATCTACGAAGCCGCCATGTCATAAGACCCGAAAATCCAAAAACCAATATCAGAATGAAAGTTATGACCACAGCTACGTAATTCTGCCACCATGTTCTGCATTTTGTTTGTAATTTTAGTGTAGGTTTACCCAAAACCGATATGTATGGAGAGCATATATTATAATCAGTATACCTGTTTGGATCAGACTCAATATACCAGTTGGATATACGATGTTTTCCATAGATTTTAGGAAGGTGTATCTCATCTTCAGCTATTCGAGCAATAATATTCTGCCACCACAGATAACTAACAGACTAACGGGCACATACTGGTATATAATGATAAAATTGGCAGTATTATATGAATAACTCACAGATGCAGTCTCTTTGGACATATATTTAGCAGGTTTTGGTGGAGTGATGGACCATATTGTAAGGGAACCATTTGTCTTATATGTAAAATCCAACAAGTCAACCTGCAATCGTAATTTGAAGTCAATTATGATTTCATATGTGAGCTAATTGTGCAAAACTGTAAATACCTGTGAACTGTTAACATTTAACTCCACAGCGATTAACTGAGTAAGCTCTTTGATGTGGGGTTCCAACTTAGAGTATCTAATATTCAGTGTCATGTAAAATATTATGCTTCCAACTTTTGACCCTGCATGGCAAAGAAAATACTCGAGTATCTAATATTCGGTGTCATGTAAAATACTAATGAAACCGTTTTATTGTACAATATATAGGATGGGTGATATTAAATGCATATGGTGCAATACTAAACAATCAAACCAAATCAGGAAACAACTAAACCTATTTGCATATTATAAAGTAAATATGGGACAAGTTATGGCACTTAAGTTAAAAGCTTACTGTACCTGGAGCAATATGATATGGGGGACCAATTGGAGGTGAAGAAGGAGACACTTCGGGACTTGAGTCTGGTGATGAAGGAGGCACACTAGAGTCATGAAGTCTTGCCCATAGATCAGAACAATTAGTTTTCCAAAATCCAATCTTGTGATGTTCACGGTCATACATAACAAAAGTATTGCGGACAACAATACCTGTAACAAGCATAAAATTGCACACAAACAATTATGTTGATAAGAAAAGGGTAAAGAATTTGAGCAGTAAAAGGTAAAGAAATAAGAAATTTCATCCCATTTACTTATGAATGAGTCGATTCGGGTTTGTAACCGGTAAAATTGATAAAAGAAGAGGAAATAAAAGCTTGTAAGGAAAGAAGTTGAAAAAATCCAATGTGTATTTTTAATGCATAAAGTACATAACATCCTCAATCAATTTTTTTTTAATTTCAAGAATTTGATTGTCAATCATACCTGATACTAATGACTTATAAACACTTTAGAAACATTGAAAATAATTGGTTTGAGTCTACAAATATTGAAAATAATTGGTTTGAGTCAACCCAACCTGCATCAACCCATACCACCAAAGACATGTTCACCCGTGACCCACCCATTTTTCACTTCTAGCTACAACCCATCTGGTGAAATTAAAATACCTCCTAAAAGAGTTGTTGGATCCTTTCCATTCTGAAAAATCCCCAGGCAATATGCACCACGCACCTTTGAGTGCTTTTGATATAAGAAACAAATGAGCATAAAAAAATAACAGCAGCAAACTTTCAAGATATCATATGATATGACTTGAAGAATAATTTAAAGGAATAATATAGATGCCTACCCTAAACAAGTAATTCTCAGGGGTTAGTGACAGCTTATGTCCTTTACCAAAAACCATTTCAACTGATGGGAAGGTTTCTGAGAGTTTTGAAACATCACTGACGTAACAAAGATGTAATGTTAGTTCCTATCTGAACAGTGTAATCAATTTATGTGATTACTACCATGTATCCATAGTTCACAAACAATACCTTCCAGCACCAGAGAAGCAAATGTCTTTATAACTTGGATCAGGACCTCTGATCTGTTTCAAAGAATTGAGTTCTTTCATGATCTGCATTCAAGATTGGAAAATTGATAACGTTTGAAATGAAGTGCCAAGAAGATTAAAAAAGCCCATGTGTAGAACATCAAAAGAATATTATTCCATTAAATTTGCATATAAAATGAACATATACAGTCCATCCATACAGATACTGCCCATTTTGATCAAAGTTACAAAATAAATTTTTATTTGATTTGCCTTTAGAACAACACTTCAAAACAAGTCTTAATGATTAACAAAAGAAGGCTTCTGACAGTTTTTCAATAAATGAAATCCTTTAACTTGTTATCTTGTACGTAAGAGATTAAAGTTTACAGAAATGTTTCCCAGATGTTGAAGAAGAAACTAATTATGTATGTAACTGGCATCATCTTGTAGACCACCAAACATGGAATATGAAAGTAAGCAAGAAAATAAGAGTCCCTGCAAATAGAAGTAAATATCTGAAAGCAGACAAAAGAATGAAGTAGCAACTACAAAATGAGACGACGCAGTCATCAATGGAGGTGTAAAGAGCAGAAAATACAGAATAAGAAAATCACTTACAGAAGCTACAGAAATATGCAACAACAATGACTAAAAATCACCACAAGAAACATAAATATTGATTTACACGAATAAACAGGAAGAAGAATCTTAATGGAGCTTACTCGCTTTAAGAAATGAGAAATTCTGCAAGCAGAAAATATAAAAATAACCCGTTGCTTAATGTCTATTCCACAACTTAAATCCACATTGAATAGCCACATCACTTTGCTAAATTAACATTTATCTTCCCAAAGCAACACAATAATGAGCTAAAGAAAATACATAAGTTTTAAGATAACTGAATCTTACAGCATCCTTAAATGCATGAAAAGCAGCTTCAGGTAGGTATGCATATGTTGTTCCACTGTCTAGCACTGTTCCATGCTTTCCATCAAAAACACTTGGACTTAAAGGTAACCTCTTTCCGGCAACATATAACTCCTTCAACTCAATATTGTAATATGGGCTGTTGCCACCCCGAGACTAGAGTAAATGTGTGAGATGTATTAAATGTATTTTGTTCAAAAATAGTGAAGTTTTGTATCTATAAGAAAGATAGATACAAAACATACCTGCGTACAGGGTCTGAGTAGGCATACACCATCCCAGAGGGGGGAGAGATGCTACCAAGAACCATGGCACCCCCACCAATATCCATTCCGCCATAACACAAAGAAAACGTATTGCTTATTACACCTCGGTCAACAAGTTGGTCAATAAGACTTAAATCACCACGGCCTAAACCCATTATTCCATCAGCATGTTGACTGTACAGATCGCCAGTTTCCGAATTTTCACAACCAAAAGTGGCCCGTTGAGGTGACAGTTCACTTTGGTTGCCAAATGATATGATATCCTCACCAAGGACACCACTGCTAGAACTCATTTCAGCATATTGTCTTTCATATATGCATTGCTTCTTGTCCTTGTCACATGTGCAATCAGTATTGCATTTCACAGGTTCATACGTGCTGGATGAATCTGGATCAAACTTTGGGTCCTGATAAGATCCACAGTTTATATTTAGAACCTTAAAAAGTTAGGAAGAAGAAATAGAAGAATGTCTTAAATCACCTGTGCGTGCTAAATGCAACAAATTATATCCATTCAATTTTATCATTGATGATATACACTTGTAGCAAGGATATGTCTAAGGTAAGAGCATAAGAACCCACACACCTGATTGAATTACTATTTAAATAACTGATGTAGCTGTATGCAATCTATTTCGCTAAAAAGTTTGCAGGCTAGCACTATACCTCTAGTTCTGACAGTTATGATACACGTTAGAGTCCTTAAAAAATGACAATAATATAGCAAGTCTGATCGGGATTTTAAAGCAGCATACTACAAATCAAAATAAAAAGCTATTCTTTTAGTGAAATTTTCCTGCATTATCAAGTGTTCAAACGGACAAAAGATACAACTTGGAATTCTTGTAAGATAGAATATCTGAACATAATCACAGGAAGGTGGCAGGACTACTTATTTCACCAACAATATATATGACTATATGAGTGATTTCTGTATATCCCATCCTACTAATACATAGAATCCCTTAAAAGGTAAAAACTTGAACCATTACATCAAATCAGTAAGAGAACAAAATGTTTCATATATTGTTCAATTTTAGAAACAAATAATGACCGAATGCATTTCAACTCTTACGAACTTAATTTACTTCACCACAAGACAAGGAATTACCTGATGCTTGCCACATTGTTCACAGGTAGAGCATGGAACATAAGTAACAGTACTCCCTGTGTCAACTATAAGTGCAAACTTCTGTGGTGGAGACCCAACCCACAGCCTCGTCGTGTAATACCTAATAATCATCATACACTTCAATCAGAAATCCTCACCTAAACATATGATACAATTAAACACTTCTGCAATGACATGTGATGGCAACCGACCACAATTTGAATAATCAAATCAATAACAGTGAATTCAATCGTTCTACAGAATGATACAAAATTCACACACAAAAACACAAATAAACCGCACAAATCCATTGCAACATCGTGTATACGCAAAAATAGATCGAAAAAACGATACGATACCCGTTGAGAAGGAGATCATCATGCAGAGCCATCCGCGCGTTGGGGCGAGAAGCATCCAATTTCTGCAGATGACGCCGATATTTTCCGTCGCCGGAGAACGAGGATGCACGAGAGGAGTTATGATGAGAAGGAAAAAGAGGTACAAACATCGTGTGACGATTGCTACCAGAATGCGGAGGAAGGATAACAACAACACTCGAATCATCAACAACCGTATAAACAAACAACGACGGTAACAGATTATCAAACACCGCTAAAATCGTCAGGATAGCGGTAGTGGTCGTTAATCGTGCCATTATGGTGATATCACCGATTGATCGCACCAATAGAAACGTATGGCGATTGAGAATGAGAAAGAAATTTAACCTTTCGCCTGTGAACTGTTTATTTGTTTCGAGAAAATTCTAGAAGTAGAACGATCTATGAGAGAATGTGTGTGAAATGTTTTGTTTGTGTAGGAATTCCGATCAGATCACCGGTGACGGTGATCAACGTTTATAGGGATGTTGAAAAGCTTCTTCGTTCTCATTTGATTTCGCCGGAGACGACGATCACCGGATCTAGAAGGTAAAGAGGTCCGATAAAGCCTTATTTTCTGCTACTCGCCTTATAAGTTATGGCTTCTAACTTTTTATTCTTGACGTTACTTTACTTTTATTTATTAGTTTATAGGAAACTATATATGACGTGGTATTTATAATGTTTATGAAATTATAATTTCATGGTTTTCGAAATTATAATGTTTATGAAATTATGATTTCATGGTTTTCGAAAAGTGTTTATACATCTACGAGAGTTAACAAGGAGTGTGACTTTAATGGGTTAAGATTATCTTTAATGAGATGTTCGTGAGGCGTATGTGTGACGAGGTGGAGAGACGTGAAAGAGGGATATAATTAAAGATAACTGTGAAAAATATCAAGTCGAGATAAAATAATAATAGACATTTACTTTCTTAGGGTAAATTTATATTGTTTTTCTAACTTGATGATAGATGTGACTATTTATAGTGTTAGAGTATTCGCAGCTCATTCTCATTTTTATTCATATAATTATAATAAACATCATTATTTTTTCTCTTATTTTACCAATTAAATAATATTTTTTATATCTTTATTATGATTTTTTCTCTCTCTTCCACTCACAACCACTTAAAATATATTAAAAACATTATAGGGTTTTTGAATCGTGAATTTTTCATATCATTCGCTCACAACCACTTATAACCATATCATATACTATAAGGAATACACTTATATAAATTGAAGGAATGGACTGTAAATGCTCTTATAAAGAAAGCAAGCAATGGTTACTACAAACCCACTACTTCTCTAACGACTCAAAAAACCTAATTCACTAAGCTAAAAAAAATGTATAACTATTTCATAAAAAAATAACTACCCACCTACTTGAAGGGGTTGCAAACCACCCATGTGTCCTTGTCCTTGTATGGAGTGCCGCTCAATATTAAGGTTTCAATCGAACTAAAAAAATAATATCTTTATCTTAAAAAAAAATATTACAACCCTCATGTTTTATCCAAGCTTGAGGCCAACAATAACACACATGCTATAGTTGGGTCAAGTAATTTTTTTTTTAATATATTGCAAGTAGACAAAAGGCAAAAAGTCAATGAGATTGATGGGGTGTGTCTAGAAGATCCAAGTATTACAGTACTCCCAGTCTCCCAATTACCCTATATAGCAGGCGCTGGCTGGTTCTTTTTTTTTTGGGCTGATGTTCGTTTGTCTCATTATTAATACATTTTAAGGTGTTATGTGTTTACATATGTTTCTTAGTTGAGTTGGTTTAGTGCGTATGTCTTCTTTTTGGGGGTCTCCGGTTCGATTCCATCATCCTTTTTTTCCCCTGTTTAATAATGCGGTGGGACACGTGCTGGGTTTCTAGCAAAGTATTTGTATACGTGTTCTTCAGCCTTTCTTCCTACTTCTTGCTGTTGCGCCCTCCTCGAATTCCCGGTATGCTTCTTATCCGATTATAGGGCTTTCCTCCGATTCATAACTCTGTATTCTCCTTTTCTACTCACGGTTTGTGTTTTTGGGTTTCGGTGCTCATAGCTTCCATTGTTAGCCGCAGGCAATGGTGTAGCAGGAACGCTTCTTCTCCGATTCCTCCGATTCATAGGTCTGTACTCTCCGTTTCTACTCCCGGTTTGTGTTTTTGGGTTTCGGTCAGGTGTTTGGCTTCGGGTTTTCCAATTTCATTGTTTTGTGTGTTATCTGTTGTCAAGCATTGACTGAAATTGTTGTTGTAATCTGCTGAGATTTTCGATTTTGTATGTGTTGTTGCTCCTGGGTGTTTTAGGGTTGTATTTGAATGTTGTATCGATTTGTTTCTTAGAATAGAGCAGTATATGTGTCGTTGTTTTTAGTTGTTACTGTGACCTAACTGCTGTTGTGTTCTCATATATCTAAATTGGATTGATTTGGGTTTTTTATGACCCTCTACGTCTTATGCTGGACTGCTTCTCTGTTTCAGTTTTTCTCCGATTTATGTTTACAAAAGAAGAGTGTCGATGAACCTCTATTCTAGCAGTTGTTTTATGGGCTGCCTTTGGGTAGTGCAATTTTGTGTGTTAGATTTGCGAACTTGGGTTTCTTTACATTGGATAATCACTCTCTGGTTTAGCTTTTATAGGTTTGGTTTGTTAGGAATTTAGAGGTGGGTTTATAACCTATAAATTAGCAGATGTAACCAACCTCTAATGTTATTTCAGATTGGTTTGCCTTTGAAAATTTGGGCCTGTTAGTTGGTTAATGAGTTGATTAATATGTTTTCAGATAGATAGTAATGATCTTCTATTTACTCCTATTTATACTAAACAAAATGTTAAAGGAATACTAGATATCCCAAACAACTCAAGCAATGTTCTTCCATTAATAGGACAATACTATACATTGCCAATTTTGATCTATACACGATAGAGTTTCTCTAATGCTTTGCCAGCTAATAATTGGTATATTCCATTAATATTGATCTCAATGAACGTACTCATATTCTTGATAAAACCACATATTTTGCTATTCTTTTTATATTATAACATCTTTATATAAATATTCATTTTATCTTTATAGTATGTTAACTAATCTGAATATGTAATCAATCATAGCAGCTTGGATTTTGTAATGTATAATAACCTGTTACTACCTTTCTATTACAGGCTACTGTTCCACCTGTCTCGGTTTCTCTTCGATTTTAGCAGCTGTTTTATGAACTGCTTTTGGTTAGTGTAATTTTGTGTGTTGGAGTTAGGAACTCGGGTTTCTTTACCTTTTATAGTTTTTATAGGTTTGGATTATCACTGTTGTTGTGTTCTCATATAGGTTTGGTGTAGTTTTCTATTGTTTATAGGGGCATTTTTCTCCCGGATACCCTATCTAAAATTGGGTTGTTGAAAGTAAGTATTTTAATAAGATACTTTAATCTTTTAACCTTATCTGATTGTATGAGGTTTAAGAGTGAAAATGCTTTATAATGCCCCATTCAGTAGAAAGTTTTTGAATTTTGTGGTGGCATTTCTTTGAGGTATACATTGGGTTCATTTTCTATAAATGACTTGTAGAACAGTGACCTAAGACCCAATCCTCTTTTCCTGCACCTGTTGATGGTTCACAGGTTTTATTTTACCTAAAATTGAATGCCAAGTATACATCTTTTGACTTTGTGTAATTATTGGGTTTGATTGGTTAAAATAAGTGTGACCAACACAAATTAAAAGTCATTTCCACTAACATGACACTGGTGATCCGATTTATACGCCCAATTTTTCTTTATTTTTTATGGCTCAGTTCATAGGTTGTTATGTTCAAATCGCACATTATTCTAGCAGTTTTTTGGTGTATTTTCATACCTACATTACTTTGTTGTTCAATAAGTGATCTTGATTATCCATACATGGCATAGGAGTCAAATTTTGTTAAGCTGGTTGTTGATGTTTGATGTGTTTGAACTTTTGGTGTAGTTTAGAATTATTGTAAATTATCAAACCTAGATAGAAAATTATTGATTTGCAGGTTTAGAGAACTTGAAAATATGAACTGTATGGATTAGGTCTTAGGCCACTGTTATAAATGAATGAGGATGATTTAGTAATTTATTTGTAAATCTAAACAATAGGTCAAACTATCTTTATTATTCCTGGTTAGATTAAGTGAAATGTTAAAGGAATAGCTTGATTAATAGGTTGACTAATATGTTCTCAGGTAGATAGTAATGATTTTTTATTAGCTCCTATTTATACTAAGCGAAATGTTAAAGGAGTAGGCTATTCAATCAGAGGAAAATTGAAAACCCATTTACCTATGGTGAGGATAGAATAGATAGGACTCAAAACCCACCTTTTATTTCTCTATTTGTAGTTTCTTACCACAGAGCTACATATTACTCGGCTTACTATCATAATAAATTGCTTAGTCATAAACTAAATGCAAGAAAAAAATAAGGTTTGAAGACACAAAGAAACTATGCCTTTTATGAGTAACTTGAGAGTCAACTATGTTAGTATGGAAAACAAACCTGTTTTCTGGGTTCAAATCGTATGGTCAAGGTGTGTACAAGGAATGGGTTCAATGGTGGATTAGCTGGATTTGCTGCCCGAAACAAAGTAAATGGTGCTCTTACCTAGCAGGATAAATATGAGAAAATATGGAGGTAAGATTCACACCTGCTAAAGGCAGAAAATATAAAGGAAGATAGTTAATGATAGAATGGAACATAAAACATTAATCGGGCATCTAGGGTAGGACCTTTCACCTTGCAAAACCCTACTTTGATGTTAACTCTAGAAAAATACAGATTACTCTGGTGTGTGTGTGGTTACTTTTATATCGGTTATGGGTGTGCGGTTACCTTTACATGTGTATGCTTATTTCTCTTCTTACGGGTGTGTGGTTACCTTTGTATCGGTTAATAAGATTTATTATTGCTGGTACGTTTTTTCCTTTTATACACTTAGGTGAGGTTGTGTTACGTCTTCTGTTTGTTGTTATGTGGAGTATGTCTCGATTTATGTTTCTTTTCTTATATAGTTGAATATTTTTTTCCGTGTTGCAGGTTTCTCGGTTTGTAGCTTGTCTTCTGTATTATAAGGTGTGCCGGTCTTACAGGCAGGTATATTTTAGGGTTGCCTACTTTTTGTGTTATAAGTGTTTGGTCGCTTATATTGTTATAAGGTAAAAGAGGTGTTCCCTTATTGATGGCCTATTATTATTATGTAGTTATGTAACGTCGTGTTACGTTTCTTACCCGTCCTTTAGTGGAGCATGTATCTACGTGTTTCTCTTCTTTTTTACAATTTACTATTTCTTACAACTATTCCCATCGTCTCACATTTTTTCCTGTTTGGTTTTTGATAATTATATGTAGGTGTATCGGGTTCATACTCAGACTGTGTATTATAGATTGTGATTGTGCTCTATGCAGGTATCTTTTACGAATATTTATACCTCTTCCAATCTTATGTCATCTTCACATACGCGTTTATTTATTGCTATAGTTGTTTCTGGGCTATAGTCTTAATTTCTTGGTTGCTTTATTGCGTGTATGGTTATTTTATATGTATCTTTAGATTTTTATCACCGCTTCTTTTGCTTATTGTTTGTGCTTTCTTCTTTAGAATCCACGTGTAAAGCGTGCACGCCGGGAACCTCTTCCCGCGAGTGTTGCCTCATCGTCAACCTCAATCTTTGATGATGTCTACCAAACGCATCTTCAGTCATTACGTCGTGCCTCAATCCTTAGGTCCTCTGCGGTATTACGGTCACAGGGCAGTGACTTTGTTTCTGCACAGCGTGCCTTTCCTCATGAAAACACATCTAATACTGTTGTTGACTCTACTCTTTCGCCTGAATATGTGGATCTGGGAAGGTGTAATGAGGTTTGCGAATTTTGCGGTGCTCTTTTCTGGTTTGCTGAGCGGTTGACCTCTTTCCCTTCACGTTGTAGGCCTCGGTATCATAGGTGTTGTAAGGCTGGAAAGGTTGTCCTGCCCTATCCTACAGATCCTCCGCATTTACTCAAATTACTATTCTCTGACTCTAACTTCATGGGTAGTATACGTGCCTACAACGCAATGTTTTCCATGACATCTTTCGGTGCTAATATTGACACGTCAATTAATCGGGGTGCAGGTCCCTATGTTTTCCGCGTGGCTGGCCAAATCTGTCATTGGATAGGGTCGGTGTGTCCATACCAAGGTGATCGTCCGAGGTTTTTGCAGATGTATGTTTTCGATGGTGAAAACGAGGTTTCAAATAGGATGCGATGCTTTTCCAACGAAAGTGAATCAAATCCCTCTACGACTATAGTATCAGCGTTGATTACAATGTTCGACGACGTCAATGGATACGTTAGACTTTTTAGAACTGCAAGAGACTTATGTAATCAGTCTGTAATTCCAAACTTCTCAATTCGTCTTTTCAGTCGTTCTAATGACAGAAGGTACGATTGTCCACCCACTGGTGTTTTAGGTGCTATAGTTTGTGAGTCATATACATCGTCTGAAGATTTTGATATCGTTGTTCATGGAAAAGATAACGTTCCTCATAGGGTTAGCAAACTTCACCCAGCATACATGCCTTTACAATACCCGCTTCTTTTTGCTTACGGTGAGCAGGGATGGTCGCCTGAATTACAGATAGAGGCAGGTGAAACTACGGGTAGTCGTAACCTTACACCATCCATGTTTTATAGTTATCAAATTCATGACAGAGCAAACGTCTATAGTCATCTGCTGCATGCTGGTCGCCTGTTCCAACAGTATATTGTTGACGCATATATTTGTGTTGAGCACTCTCGCCTTCAATATATACG
>BJCO01806503.1:0-11164 GCA_018326465.1 Flaveria floridana
GAACCAAATAAATCCCCATATGACCCTAAATTTTTAGCCAACATAAACCAAGAATTTAGGGTCTTTTGTCCAAACAAAAAAAATATAATCAACCACTTGATATCTTTCTTTCAAGGTTTAATCACAAGCATGTTAGATATAACCTTGAAAGGTTGGGGATTTATAATCATCACCACAAAACAGCACTATAAGGTTGTTAAAGCTCCATAAAACCAATTTTACAAGGACAAATGAAACTAGTCATCTATATATCCGGCTCTAGATGCCAATGTTGGGTTTGTTGGACCATTATCAAACTAGTTTAACCATTTAAACTTGAAAAACGCAGCGGATAAATACCTTAATATGTTCATTTGTAATCTGAAAAATAAGGTTCATTTCATAACAACAACAAACCCAAGAACATAAGGATCATTTGTATGTGTTTGAACTAGCTATCAACAACAAACAACAACCAAAGTATGACATACAAACAACCTTTTGTATGCTGCTGAAAATCGTGAGATTAGATGAACAAAATGGAGTTCTTGAATGACCAAAACACCAAGGAGAGGTGTCATCAAGCATCCATACCCACAAGCATCATGCAAACATCCTTTTGCTAGGATTTGAACACCAAAATCGGCCAAAGAGGGCTGGAAAATCTGATTTTCAGCCTTGTTTTTCTTCAAGCAAGTGGAGAAGAAGAAGTGTTCTTGATGGCCCTTGCATGTATGAGAGAGATAGAGAGTAGGTGTGTGTATTCAAGTTTTCTAGTAACTAGACAAAAGGGACAACCCCTTAGAAAAGGGGCGGCCGAATTGCTTCTCCCAAAAGGGGTTTCCCCCTTTAAAATTTTAACCTTTTTAATTTCAACTAGTTACTAGTTGAGTTTATAAAATTAACCTTTTTAATTTTATAACTCATACACACAATATATTATCTAATGTTATTTAACTAATTTAAATAACATTACAAATAATATTCTTGAACAAAATATCCTTATAAGTTGTTCTATCTCATATGCAATTTATTTAGAAAATCCATTTTCTAAATTGGTGTAATTATTTAATTGCATGATCATATCATCAATTAAATATTAGTTGGTGTTTGCTAATCTTATTATTGGGTATGACCCGACTTGGATCATGACGTACTAACCACATCAATATTCTATGTGTCTTGGGCATAAAGAATCCAACAGATTCTAATATCATTGATATAGTTAGATTGCTTCTATTATTAGTACTCATAAGATGGGTAGTGATGCAAGTAGATTAGGGTTAGAATAATGTCCTTGAGGTCGGTTGTCACAATATGTGAGGGTTTACGCATAGAATAATTATGGTGTGATGATAAATGTGTTATATGCATAGGTGCATGAGATGTTATCTTTTGTTGGTTTTCAAAACGTATTTATATTATAATATAATATACGTTAAGTATTATGTTACTACTTTACGTAGTATGACGAATGTATGAATGAACGTAAAGTACAACATAATGAAATGAAAGATAACAAAGATGAAAAGTGAAACATAATGAAAGAAAGAAAAGGCTTGCAAGCAGATTTAAAGGAGGATCACAACTTTTTATGAGTTGTTAGCACAACTGTGTCGGGGGTCTTTTCGGAAGCGATCTCTCTATCTCTTAGGATAGAGGAAAGACTTGCCACCACATACCCCTCCTAGACCCTACTCTTCAGCGGGATACACTGGGTATGTTTGTTTGTTTGTTTGTTAGCACAACTGTGTGGTTTATAACATGCGATTTTAACCTATGAGGGTTCACACACTGGGGGATCAGTCTTGGTGACTGAACCAATAGTACAAAATGGGATCCTTGTCATTCAACCCTGGGCTTTGTGCCAAGATATGATATGACTTTGTGCCAGTTAGGACGGGGCGTTGTGACTATAATGGTGGCTTTGGGCCATGATTGGGGGAAAAGCTTGACAGGATCTAGACTCACTGAAAGATAAAGTACGAAATGAACGATAAAGTACGAAACGAACGATAAAATATGAAACGAACGATAAAGATAAAGTACAAAACGAACGATAAAGATAAAGTACAAAAGAAACGAAAGGATAAAGTACGAAATGAATGAATACGTGCGATAAAGAAAAATGAACAAGGTTATACTTTGTTGTATGTATGATGAATGATCACGTGCGAATGTAAGAAAAATATTTTAAGGAAAAGAGTATTTTTACGTATGAAATGTATAAAGTATTTTAACACATAAAAACTAGAGCTCACTCAGCAAAGCTGACTTTTATGCATTTTCAGTTGGCAGGTAATAGTTGCTGAGGATGGGCCGCAGGGAGGCTACTTGGTGGGGCAAGACTGGCATCCATTCACGCATGTCATTATTGTTGTTTTGTAATGCAATCAAAGAATGTTGTCTTTTGTAGTTTAATGATGTTCTGTTGCATAACAACAGTAATTAGCAATAAAATGAATGATTTTTGTCAATGACTTCCACTGGAATGTTTCATGAAATGTATAACAATATGTATGTTTAGTGTTATGAATAACCAAGTGTGATGTGCCCGGGAACAGGGCCTTACAAGTTGGTATCAGAGTCAAAGTTTAAGTAAATTGGGTAAATATTTTCAAAAACCTAATCCTAAACTAAGAATGGGATAAAGGAAAGGGATGCCAGCCCGAGTAGCTACGTGCCATCAGGTATTTCTTTTTCAAGGTTAATTGGAGTTATGTGCTAGTTGATTATGTGTTCTTAGTAGATTTAGATGCTGATGTTGTGAGGATAGGAAATGCTTGGGGTATGAAGAGTAAAGTAAGTGGCTAATCACAACTGGCCACTATAATTAGGGACTTACTATACTTATCATAAGCAGAGCTATCCTTGAATGACCGTGTTAGTGTTTGAATCTTATAGTGATAAGAGAATGACTGGAGGTAGATCATCTAAGGCCTCTAGGGGTGGAGTATAGGGAGGATGTGGTACTGAACCGCGTGTCACTAGGAACCAGGCTAAGAATACTAAGGGGGCCCGTGAAGAGCCCGGGATGCATCACTAGGAAGGTGGTGAAGAAAGTGCGAACTTAAGGGCCTCGGTGAAAGAGGCGGTGGTAGAGGAAGTGCACCAGGTCATGCAGACGATAATACTGTCTGCGGTGACTGAAGTTATTAAGGCGGTGAAAGAGTAAGAGAAGAAAGAGAGGAGAAGGACCACCGGAAGGGAGGAAAGGGAGCGATCGGAGACTGAGACGATTTTCTCGAGTGAGGAGAAGGAAGAAGCGGTGCAGAAAACTGTACGAGGTTGCAACTATAGGGCATTTTAGAAGTGCAAGCCCCTAACATTCGATGGGAATGGCACTGCTGCTACTGCTCACCCATGGGTGAGAGAGATGGAAGTGATACTTGAGATCATCGAGTGCCGAGAAGATCAAAAAGTGAAGTTTGCTACCCAACTAGTTTTGGACACGACCTTATGCTGGTAGGATAATATTGTCCAGGCCGAGGGTAGTAGAGCCATTGGAAGGATGAGGTGGCCAGAGTTGAAGAAGATGGTGATTGAGGAATTCTCTCCTTACCGGGAACTCGATAAGATATAGAGGGAGTTCCAACAGCTGGAGGCAGACACCATGATAAACCAGCAATACACCACCAAGTTTAATAAGATGGCAAGGTTGGTGTCGGATCAGGTGACGCTGGTGTCGAGGAAGATCAAGAAGTACATCCAGGGATTGCCAGCTGACGTCCACAGGCATTTGATGGCTACTCGACCGGGTACCTTTCGATCGGTTGTAGACCTGGCGGGTAGGTTGTATGATGAGAGGGAAGTGACAGTAGTCGAGGTGAAGAAGACAGGTGATGGTGATAGAAGCTGGGGTAGGAAAAGGTTTGGACATGGTGGTTTCACTCCAAACAACAAAAGGAGGAAAATGGATGACCGAAGGATGGTGTCCTCAGGTTTGGGGATAAAGAAGTGTGGTAAGTGAGGGATAGAGCACATCGGTGAATGTAAGTGGGGTTTGAACGTGTGCTTCAAATGCGGGAAGCCCGGTCATGTGGCGAAGATGTGTGGACTTATATGGTGTTATAATTGAGGTGAGGAAGGCCACGTGAGCAGGGACTCTAAGAAGCCAAGGGCTGAGAGTTCTGGGGAAAAGAAGAAGATAGAGGAAGGAGGACAGAGGGCAACTGCTAGAGCTTACATGATGACGCGGGAGGAGGCCAGAGAGGATCACGATATCGTGTCAGGTACGTTTCTAGTAAACCAAATTTGTGCCTCTGTGTTATTTGATTCTTGTGCAAGTACGAGTTTTATTTCTGCTACTTTCTATGCTAAATTGCCTGTTAGTAGTAAAAGTATTGATAAGTCGTTCGATGTAGAAACTGCTATTGGCAAGTCCACTAGAATTACTGATAGGATAGATGACTGTGTGATACAACTAGAAGGTCATAAGTTTTCTGCCAAATTACATGTGATGCCCCTAGGCGGATTTGATGTAGTATTAGGGATGGATTGCTTAGCAACCTATGAGGCAAACATCGTGTATCGCAGGAAGATGATTCGATTAATTGCGCCCAATGAGAGTTCGGTGACGGTTTACGGTGATCGCGTCACTATGGTTCCAGAGGTGATTTCGATAGCGGTGGCGGAAAAGTGCATGACATGTGGATGTAGTGCCTATCTGGCCTATGTGAAAGATGTGGACGCATCAGTACCACAGTTGTCCGATGTGCCAGTGGTATGTGACATCCCCGATGTGTTTCCAGAAGACTTACCAGGTGTGCCACCAGATCAACAGATTGAGTTTCAGATTGATTTGATACCCTGTGCTCAACCCGTTGCTAAAGCACCATATCGATTAGCTCCTACCGAGATGAAGGAGCTAATGGATCAACTGCAGGAGTTGATGGATAAAGGATTCATTCGACCGAGCATCTCTCCTTGGGGTGCTCCGGTATTGTTTGTGAAAAAGAAAGACGGTAGCATGCGGCTGTGCATTAACTACCGAGAGTTGAATAAGCTGACGATAAAGAATCGGTATCCGCTACCAAGGGTTGATGACTTGTTAGACTAGCTCCAAGGTGCCAGTTGGTTCTCAAGGATAGATCTTCGATCTGGTTACCATCAGCTGAAGGTGAAGGAGCGGGACATTCTTAAGACAGCTTTTCGTACACGTTATGGAAACTGTGAGTTTCTCGTTATGTCTTTGGGTTTGACTAACGCGCTAGCTGCCTTTATGGATTTGATGAATCGAGTATGTTGACCCATGTAAGATAAATCAGTGATTGTGTTTATTGATGATATCCTGATTTATTCTAGAAGTGAGGAAGAACATGCCGGCCACATACGAGAAGTGTTGGAGACACTTAGAAAAGAGAAGTTGTACGCTAAATTCTCTAAGTATGCTTTGTGGTTGCGCGAGTTGTAATTTTTGGGTCACGTGGTGAATGCTAAAGGAATTATAGTAGACGCAGCAAAGGTTGAGGCAGTGATGTAATGGAAGTCTCCAAAGACGCCATCCGAGATCCGTAGTTTCTTGGGTTTGGCGGGTTATTACAGTAGATTCATCCAAGACTTTTCCAAGATAGCCTCACCTTTGACTAAGTTAACTCACAAAGATGTGAAGTTTGAATGGGGTCAGAAACAAAAGGATGCTTTCGAGGAGTTGAAGACAAGATTAACTCAAGCTCCTGTTTTGACATTACCCGAAGGGAGTGAAGACTTAGTGGTATATTCGGATGCTTCCTATTCGGGATTAGGTTGTGTGTTAATACAACGTGGAAGGGTAATAGCCTATGCATCCCGATAGCTGAAAACCCATGAAGTCAACTAACCTACCCATGATTTGGAGTTAGCGGCTGTGGTCTTTGCGTTGAAGATTTGGAGGCACTACTTATATGGGACGAAGTGCACCATCTTCATAGATCACAAGAGCTTAAAGTATTTCTTTGAGCAAAAGGATCTCAATATGAGGCAGAGGAGATGATTAGAGCTTATCAAGGATTATGATTGTAAGATCCATTACCATCCGGGTAAGGCCAACGTCATGGCCGATGCCCTTAGTCGAAAAGAGAGACCCGATCCAATTCGGATGAAAGCTTATCAGTTTGTTATGATCGCTGATGTGATGACCCAAGTGAAAGATGTTCAAGATGAGGAATTAAAAGAGGATCGCCTTAACTCTGAAAGAATGAGAGGTTTAGTCACGGAGTTGGGAGAAAACACTCTCGGTGTTAGGACCCAAAACGGACGGATATGATCCCTCGTTACGGAGACCTACGGGGGAAAATTATGGATGAAGCTCATAAGACTCGATACTTGATTCTTCCCGGTGCCACAAAGATGTATCAGGATATGAAGAAAGATTATTGGTGGCCGGGTATGAAGCGTGACGCAGTAGAGTATGTGAGCAAGTGCCTTACTTGTTTACAAGTGAAGGCAGAACATCAGAAGCCATACGGGAAGATCCAACCATTGGATATACCCAAGTGGAAGTGGGAGCACATCACCATGGACTTTATTACTAAGCTACCTCGTACGGAGAGGGGGTGCGATACCATTTGGGTGATCATTGATCGACTGATGAAGAGTGCTCACTTCCTACAGATCCGCGAGATATATTCATCCGAGAGATTAGTGGATCTGTTCATTAAGGAGATTGTAGCTCATCACGGTGTGCCAGTGCCTATTGTGTCAGATCGCGACACTCGGTTTGCATCCAAGTTTTGGAAGAGATTCCATGACGCGACGAGGACGAGGCTACACATTAGCACGACTTATCATCCTCAAATCGACGGTTAGTCTGAGAGATATGCTTCGACACTCGAAGATATGCCCTGTGCTCAACCGGTTGCTAAAGCGCCGTATCGATTAGCTCCTACCGAGATGAAGGAGCTAATGGATCAACTGCAGGAGTTGATGGATAAAGGATTCATTCGACGGCTACACATTAGTCTGAGAGAATGATTCCGACACTCGAAGATATGTTTCGAGCATACGTGATCGATTTTGGAGGGAGTTAGGATGATCACTTACCTTTAGCAGAATTATCGTACATCAACAGTTATCATGCCAGTATTGGTATGCCCCCATATGAGATGCTATATGGTAGGAGGTGTAGGACACCCGTGTGTTGGGGTGACGTCAGGCAGAACGAGTTGGGAAGCCTCGAAGTGATCGAGGCTACAAATGAAAAGCTAGAAAGGATCAAGGCCTTCATGAAGGAAGCAAAGGATAGACAAAAGTCGTACGCCGATAAGAGGCGTAGACCGATCGAATTCAAGGTGAGCGATCGAGTTATGTTGAAGGTCTCACCTTGGAAGGGAATTATCCGGTTCAGGAAACGAGGCAAGCTAAGCCCGAGGTATATAGGAACTTTTTGAATCATTGCACAAGTAGGGGAGGTGGCCTATAGGTTATAGTTGCCCGATGAGTTAAGTGGAATTCATCCCACATTCCATGTATCTCATTTGAGAAAGTGCTTAGCTGATGAAGATATGATTGTACCACTTGATGATATCGAAGTGGATGAACGGCTTAATTATATGGAGCAACCACTAGCAATTATCGATCGGAAAGAAAAGAGCTTGAGGAATAAAGTGGTTCCACTGGTGCGTGTGCAGTGTAAACACCGAAAGGGCTCGGAGTCTACGTAGGAAACTGAGGAAGAAATGAGCGAACATTACCCACAGTTATTCATAGAATGGTGAGTTTCGGGGACGAAACCTCTTTAAGGAGGGTGGACTTGTAACACCCGGAAATTTTATCATTTAAAGAGAAAGAAAGGAAAAGTATTTGTAGGAAAGAAAGGAAGTCAAAATAGAGGGGGCTAAATGTAAATAGGACAAAATAATATTATTATTTTGTTTAAAAGGTGGTATGGCCGCCCACATTACCCTGCTACACCCACTGCTCGGCTTTTTAGAGAGAGAAAGCAGAAGAGCTTTGGTTCAAGAGAGAGAAAGCAACTGAATTCGTATAAGGTAAGCAAATTTAGTGTAATTGAGTTAGTTTTTATGGATTTTTGGTCATAAAACCGGCTTTTACATGTTTTCATGTGTATGCATGTGTTCGGGTATGTGTTTTTGGACATGTTTAGGTGTTAAAATCATTTGAAAAGCTCAAGTGGAAGAGTTTAAGCTTGAAAGCAGCTAAGGTGAGTTCTAGACCCCACATTTTACACATTTTAAAGATTTTTGGGGCTGAAATGCATGTAAACAGATTTTATAAAAAGTTGTATGTATAACTGCATATAATAATGTGTGTATGTTAGTGTTTTGTGGTTGTGCATACTAAGTTATGGCTTAGAATGGTAGTATGAGGCTTAGAAAATGTTTAAGATGGGATTAGGACTGAAAGATATGTTAGAAACATATATGTTGCCCATGCGCCTAAGTTTTGCCTTAGAAAGATTATAAGTATGGCCATGCGCCCAAATAGGGCTATGCACCAAAAAATTTGGCTTAAAAGACTAAGTGTAAGCTGATGCGCCTAAAGAGTGCATCATGCGCCTAAGTTTAGGCTGGAATGCCTAAGTATAGGGTCATGCGCCCAAATAGTGCCCATGCGCCCAAATAGTGCCCATGCGCCTAAGTGAGAAATGGTTAAGTATAGGTTCATGCGCCTGCATAGTGGAGAAATGCCCAAACAGGGATAATGCGCCCAAAAAACTCCCATGCCCCCATCACTTAGAAATTTTTTCTGAAATTTTAAGGAAAAACAAAATTTTAAGGTTTGACCCTAGTTTTACGTATGGGCTGTTTTGGACTATTCTAAGCATGAATATGTGAGGGTTTACGCATAGAATAATTATGATGTGATGATAAATGTGTTATACGCATAGGTGCATGAGATGTTATATTTTATTGGTTTTCAAAACGTATTTATATTATAATATAATATACGTTAACTATTATGTTATTACTTTACGTAGTATGACAAAGGTATGAATGAACGTAGAGTATAACGTAACGAAGTGAAAGATAACAAAGATGAAAAGTGAAACGTAATGAAAGAAAGAAAAGGCTTGCAAGCAGATTTAAAGGAGTATCACAACACTTTGTGAGTTGTTAGCTCAACTATGTGTTTTATAACGAGCGATTTTAACCCGTGAAGGTTCACACACAGGGGGATCAGTCTTGGTGACTGAACAAATAGTACAAAACGGGATCCTTGTCATTCGACTCCGGGCTTTGTGCCAAGATATGATACGGCTTTGTGCTAGTTAGAACGGGGCTTTGTGCCCAGAATGGTGGCTTCGAGCCACGATGGGGGGAAAAGCTTGACAGGATCTAGACTCAGTGAAAGATAAAGATAAAGTACGAAACAAACAATAAAGTACAAAACAAACGATAAAGTACGAAATGAACGATAAAGTATGAAACGAACGATAAAGATAAAGTACTAAACGTACGATAAAGATAAAGTACGAAACGAACGAAAGGATAAAGTACGAAACGAATGAATATGTGTGATAAAGAAAGATGAACAAGGTTATGCTTTGTTGTATGCATGATGAATGATCACGTGCGAAAGTAAGTAAAGTATTTTAAGGAAAAGAGTATTTTTACGTATGAAACGTATAAAGTATTTTAACACATAAAAACTAGAGCTCACTCAGCAACGCTCACTTTTATGCATTTTTAGTTGGCAGGTAATGGTTGCTGAGGATGGCACGCAGGGAGGCTACTTGGTGGGGCAAGACTGGCATCCATTCACACATGTTATTATTGTTGTTTTGTAATGCAATCAAAGAGTGTTGTCTTTTGTAGTTTAACAATGCTGTATTGCATAACAACAGTAATTATCAATAAAATGAATGATTTTTGTCAATGAATTCCGCTAGAGTGTTTTATGAAATGTATAACAATATGTACGTTTAGTGCTATGAATGCCCAACTGTGAGGTGCCCGAGAACGGGGCCTTGCAATCATCAAGAAGAAAACTACAGGACCATTTGAGGGATGGTCAATACAATCAATTCCATAATAAGGATAGTGTTAGAACACTTAACAGATCAAATAGGGAACCAGGTTTATGTAAATGATACAAAGAATGCAAGTAAATAATGAGACAAAACAAAGAACAAGAACAAGATAAGTATGGTTTTCAAGATTGATGTATATTGCTATCAAGTTCTATTACAAGTGTTACAAAGCATAAAAATAAATACAAGAACCTGAGATACTTTATACTACATCCTACAGTCGGCTATACTTTGAAAGCTAGATGGAAACACTAATCTAGACAACAAGATCAATGTATGGTCAAAGGGTGGATTGCCTTTTGACTTGTGACTATGGCATGCCATAGCTCGCATCCTAACCTATTACAAAAAGGATAAAAGCTATAAAGTGGAAAGTGATAGACCAATGACCATAATCTACAGTTGACAAAAGCATGGACCTTCTTCACCAACTTATATAAGTTGGTGAGTCTTTAGATTGGTAACAGAAAGTTGTTTAGCTTTCTATTAAAATATGATTAGAGAAAGGACGTCTTCTATGTCTTTAGAAGAAATCAGTCTTTAGTCTTATGGCTTTAGAAGACTTTGTATTTCAAGCTTTAGAGGACTTCATCTTTGGCTTTGGAAGATTTGGTCTTTGGCTTCAGAAGATTTTACACTTAGAATATTTTCTCTGAGTTATGTAAAACATCCAAAGTAACTCTACTCTGCTTCATGCATGCATGCTGGAAGCTTTGTGGTTACCTTGCTTGCATCAGACTTTAAGTATAAACCTTACAAACTCCCCTTAGGCTAATGCCCCCAAAACAGAGAAGGTTACTCTGACTGGGTCCAAGAAAGGATTTCTCTATTCATATGACTTCAACGAGGATCGAATATGATGATTGAGTCAGTGACTAAGTAGCGAAAATACAGAATCACAGAACATTAAATGCTGAAATAATACTCATAAATGCTTTTTGTATTGATTGTTGGTAAACAAGTTATAATGGGTGCTAGGGTTTTCAATACAGTGAATTGACAACCTTAAAACCTCAAAACTTGAGTACTAAGAATACTTACTGTAACACCTCTAAAATATGACCCAATTGAAAACCTATAAATGTTATAAAACACAATAAAAGTCTGAATTGAGTTGGGCTTAACAAGGAAACCTTGCAAAACGAAACTAGTCTTTTGGGCCCAATAAGCCCAATAAGCCCAATAAGGGCCCGAACTTGTAAAAAGGCCCATTTA
>BJCO01806528.1:0-10931 GCA_018326465.1 Flaveria floridana
CAACTTTATGTTGACACAAAACCTTTTTGAGCATGTCTTCAGGTACAGATGGGGAGAATAATTGAGCTATAGAAGATATCTAAATCCGAATCAAGAAGTAAGGGTAGATGTTGAAGATAAAAGTTAAGCCTAGAAGCCTTAGTTACTGAAGCCTCAAGAAATATTGACCAAGAGATTGATCATGATACCTATAGATTGTATATTGAGGCACCTTGTGAATTGAAACAAAGCCAATATTCTAAAGTAAATATTGTGAGTTGTATTGTAATAAACCATTTAGTTTCCGCTGCATTTTGGTTGTTGTTTACTGATCGTTACGTCCCGCCTCTCTGGGCCCGGGGTATGACAGTGAAGAACTAAATTCTAATGATTGTGTGATCAACAACACAACTTGGTTTATGGTAAGTATTGATTTCTTCAACATAGATAGCTTGAAATCTAACTTCAATACACCAAGTAAAACAGATTATAAATTGCTCAATATAAGTGTCTCCTCTGTTATGATAATCATAGACCTGGAGTACACCAAGACATTCTTTCTTGAGTTAAGCATAGACCTGAATGTTCTTAATCTTGATCTATAAAAGATTCCCAATGAGGAACACATCCTATAAGGATGATCAATCAATAAAGTCTTTATGACTAGCTTCCAAAGAGAAGTGCAAAAGAATCCTAAAATGGATCACCCATTAAACAAGAACTTGATTGAGCATTTATCATCCTAAGTAGCTAGGTCATAAGTATTGAAATTACTTTCTAGCTTATCTTGAGGAGAATCATACATATCATACAAGCAAATATGGGGTACACACAACTCATGTCAATCAACACACAACATGATAATCACTCACTGTTTAAACCAACCAATAATACCATGCTTGAGTTTAAGTGGATCAATATATCTACAATCAACATTGTACTTGTCTATGTCTATTCTTCAACATCAAACAAACAAGTTAGTAAAGAACTACAGACTAGCATGATCTCATGGTATGTGCACATGATTCATGTGGTTTATGATTAAACATGCATTTTGAGTGAACAAAGGATAAAATTCTTAATACATCACAAGTAAATCACTCTTAAACAAACATTTGGACTTTGATAATTTCAAATTAAACATTTATAAATTTTGGTCAAACTTTTATAAATATGCAAAAATTTAGGGGGAGATTGAGTATTGAAATTATCAAAGGCAGGAAATTTGTGCATTAACATTCAAATTTGAAAAATAAACAAAGCCAAAGTCAAGCCAATACTAACAAATAGCAGGTTGACACATATATATTTGTTTGTTTATTTATTGCACAATATTGCTTTAGAGTGATATCAAATCATCCATATATTGAAGTGTTAAAATTCAATATTTTAACATACATTTAAAGATTTTTTGAAAAATGTTCAAAATTAATTTGAATATATAATTTAAAGATTTTTAAATTATTCAAAATTAATTTGAATATATAATTTTTCTAATAGATCAAACAATCACACCATTCAAAAGTTTATTAAAGTTTTTGAAAATTTTCTCAACTGTTCATATAGCGGATGAAGAAAAGGTTCATCCGCTATGAACAAAATAGCAAAATTCCCTGAAATTAATCATTTTGACAACTGTATATATAGCGGACAACCAAAACATTCATCCGCTGAAGTTACATTAATAAACAAAGTGTTTACAGCGTATGAACATTTGGTAATCCGCTATGAACATATCAAACAAAACAAACAAGTGTTTACAGCGTATGAACATTTGATCATCCGCTGTGAATATATTAAACATCAAAGCAAAGTGTCTACAGCGCATGAACAAAAGTGTTCATCCGCTGTGGAAACAGTTGAAAATAAATGGTCATACACAGCGTATCAACAAAATTGTTCATCCGTTGTGTGAACAGTTCACAAGTCAAATGCAAAGCGTATGAACAAAATTGTTCATCCGCTTTGTGAACAGTGCATAAGCATTATGCACAGTGTATGAACAAAATTGTTCATCCACTTTGTGAACAGTGCATAAGTATTATGCACAGTGTTTGAACAAAATTATGTATACGCTTTATGAACAGTGCATAAGTATTATGCACAGCGTATGAACAAAATTGTTCATACGCTTTGTGAACAGTGCATAAGTATTATGCACAGCCTATGAACAAAATTGTTCATCCGCTTTGTGAATAGTCTATAAGTATTATGCATTGCATATGAACAAAATTGTTCATCCTCTTTTTGAACAGTACACAAAGCACAGCGCATGAAAAAAATTGTTCATCTGCTTTATGAACAGTACACACAAAGCACAACGCATGAACAAAATTGTTCATCCGCTTTATGAATAGTACACACAAAGCACAGCGAATGAACAAAATTGTTCATCCGCTTTGTGAACAGTACCCACAATAGGGTCCACAGCGTATAGACAAAATTATACAATGGACACTGTGTCCACAGCGGACACTGTTCCCACAGCGGATAAACAACTTTGATTCAAATTTTTACACATTAGACACGCACTGTATGCACAACGGACAAACAAATTGTTCATTGTATATATACTTCATACTTGTAATTTTTTCATTCACCATGAGTGAAAGTGAGAAAATTAGTAAAAATTCAAAAATTTCAAAAACCTGCGATAAACCCTTGAACCTCTGTTCTCCACAACCAAAATTCTAGTCGATTTATCTACTGATTCACGGTCGATTAGGTATAACAACATGATTCTAATCTTCAAACAACCATTGAAACATCTTGTTTTATGATTTTAATCAGACATTGTTTGACCTAGGTCAAATATCAAACCGAAATCATAATCATGAATTATTTGATGTTTTAAACCAAATCAAACATTGAATCTGTGATAGATGACCATTATTGATTGTGTATGATCTGTTAATTTGATGAAATTTGATCAGGTGTTCATAGGGTTCATAATCAAACATGAAGTTCATGCCAAAATTTATACAAAAACTACTTTTTATCTTTGAACATGATGAAAATTGTTTAAAAAGTATTATAACTTTGTAATCAGGTTAAAAATGATGCAACAAACATGAAAAATCAGTCAATTTGGCATGACATTCATCAGACAAACATTAAATTAATCTTCATTCAATGTGCATTAAATGACCATATT
Source organism: Flaveria floridana (assembly GCA_018326465.1). Lineage (NCBI taxonomy): Eukaryota > Viridiplantae > Streptophyta > Magnoliopsida > Asterales > Asteraceae > Flaveria > Flaveria floridana. The sequence goes on from BJCO01806528.1 coordinate 3,134, forward strand.
TGACTTTAATAGGTCAAACTGAAATTCATGATCAAACAGATATGAAATCAAACTTATGTATGTGTTAAACAAAATAACTTGTTGATGATGAACAAACACAATATAACAATTTTTGGGATAAAATCAATATAAATTAGACAAGATTTGCAAAATCAAATTTGACAAAATGTTGACTTTTGAAAAGTCAAACTGATTCAATTAGATAATTGCAAAGAACATTCACACACAAGTGTTTAACCATAAATTCAATCATCTCATAACATACATAATATACCAACATTCACTTGATCATCATTTCATCATTACACTTTATTTGCATACACTATTCTAACATTTAATCTTTTACTGCAGATATGGCTGATTTAGTGTTTGTAAAAGATCACAACATATGTGCATTTCTTGATCTTGACTCTCCTTGATTAGTGAACTACAGAGACATGATTCAAGCAATTAGACAAACAAGACTTGTACATGCTATGACATTTAGACCAGACATATATGAAGATCATATTATCTAGTTTTGGACCAATGCCCACCTTGGTGAGATTGATGACCAGCAAGATATCGTCATCTCTGCAGAAGTGATCAGAAGAGTGTTGTAATTGGGTAAAGAAGATGTTCAAGGCCCAGTTGAGTTTTATGAACACTATGTGCTACATGTGTTCAGGCAAATAGGCTATGCATGAACCATAGAAAGAAACCAGATAAAAAAGGCAAACATGTGTGCACAGTTCAGGTTCTTGATCCACACTTATTAGAAAACCATGACAAACAGAAAGACAGGATGGGATGCAACATCCCGAAGGGCATCATATGCATTAGCAAGCATCATTGCAAGAAGGCCATTTAACTTTACTGCTCAAATTCTCAATGGCCTTGTCTACAATATCACAGAAGTGAGAAACAGATTTCTAATGTTTCCAAGATTTCAGCAGATGATTATAGATGATTTATTTCTCAACATCCCAAGAGAAGCAGCCATTTTACAACCTGTTCATCTCAATGAGTATGTGTTCAACAGGATAAGATCTAACATCTACCAAGGCGATAAGGTGCCTATGGCTCCTTATATGCTTGACCATGACATCCTTGTTCCTGAGGAATTTCTTAGAATTCTAGGACAAGATGAATCATTCATGCTATTTCAACAAGCCATTCAACCAGCCCCTATAGTTCAACCACCACCATTTATACAGCCTGAACCAATAGAACAACCACCAGTCATCCAAGCTGAAAACATACCACCTGATCAACCAATATCACCACAACAACCTCTAAGCCCACAACCATTCAGCCCTAAATCATTCAGTCCTCAACAAATACATTTTCCATCTCCACCACACAGCCCAAACCTATCTAATCAGCAAACACTTTCATCTATATTGAGAAATATAGATTCATCACATGCACAACAAACAGATGAGCATGAAGATGTTGGAACTTCATCTCATGAGCCTGAATCTGAACAAGTAACTACTGCTACTGAGTTTGTTGAATCAAGCAAAGAAATGCTCACAGAAGAAGATATTGAGCACTACAAAGTCTTTCTATTCACTGAGTATAACAAACTCATTGAAAGATCAAATCAAAGAACCAAGAAGTTAAAATAAAGACTCAAAGAGAAAGATAAGGAGATTGAAAAGCTAGATTTAGATCATAAAGCACAAAATCTGATTGTGAAGGTTGTGGACCAACAGCTAAATCAAACAAAGAAGAAATTAAAGGAGAAAAACAATGAACTCCTTGTTGCCAAAGCTGAGATTGACTACTGGGGGAATCATTCAATAGCTAAAGAACAAGAGATTGATGAATTGAAAAATATCATAGAATCTCAAGCTGAAGAAATTCAAAGATTAAACAGAGAGCTTGAATATAATGACACTCAGCTGAATGAGGAAGAACATTCAGCAGATCTTAGTGAAGATCTGAGTGAGTATGAGAAATCAGCTAGTGAAGCTGAAACAAGTCAACAACAACCTGAGCAAAATTAGCACTGATCATTCCTAAAGAATCATACTCAATGGATCAATTGTTCAGTGATGCTAATCTGTTGATACATATTGATGTACCTAGTTTATGTTCTGCATTGTAAAAGTCTTTCATGTCTTACATATATGTAATCGATATAATGAATTGAATGAATGATATAAGAAGTGCATTGTGATATTAATTTATGTTTGATTATGTCATGATATCATTATATTGAATGTGTTGCACGTGTATGAACTAACTATATAGGTTTAATGTTGTTCTACATGGTTCTAAGTCAATAAGAACTTAGAAGTATGTTTAACTTATCCATGTGATAGTTCATGCTAATGGACCATGCTAATAGACCATACGCATGAATATATCATGCTTATGGACCAGTCGCACGACTGAACCAGAAGACTGGATCAGTCGTACGACTGAGACATACGATTGAGTCAGTCGCACGACTGAACCTTCAGTCGTGCATATGAGTCAATCGCATGATTCAGTCGCACGACTGAACCATGCTAATGGTTCAATCGTACGAATAAAGACAGAAAACCTATAAATACCACGTAATTTGTGGAAAAACAAAACACTTCGATGAGCAAAATAAACGCCACAAATGTATGCAGACGACCATAAAAATGAGCAAAGCACATGAAAAAAATTGATAAACGCAATCAAACTAATGACTAATGTTGTTGGTGCGTTATTTGTAAAAGGAAAGGTGCTCTTACAAGAAGATAGGTTATGTGCCTCTCTGCTGTGCGATGGCGCTGACCTGAGGATAAGTGCAACCTAAATATTCTAGAATTCATTATTGTTTGCGCCTCTTTTCTATGCGATGGCACTGACCTGAGGCTTAGCATCTCTTTGAAAGCTCTTAGAATAGTTTCTTCTTGTCTCAAAACCTGTAGACCGCTCAAAAATCTCCTGAGGAATGTTGATTACCATATAAGTGTGGGATCCACAAACGCTTGTTGAAATAATAAAATCTAATCACCAATGTGATTTAAAAGTCTGTGTATGGATTTAAGTGGACAACAATACTGATAATCGTCGTGGCTACAACTCTCGACAGTCAAAATCATTGTGTGTTTCTTACAGCTCCAGTATGATTTCCTATAAGTGCTTGTGATTCTAAGAGTAATAAGAATCATTAATTTAAACATATATCAAAGAGTCCTAAATGATTATGATACACCTGTATGATTCCATATGAATCTCTCCTGAGATGATAAAAACCAAATTGAAGTCGTTCTACTCAGGGGGAGAAATCGGTTAAAGGATAATTTAATAGTTTTCAACCCTTCAAACAAAAACACAAAAAGTTATGTCTTGTTTTATTTTTCAAGTTGTTTTTCTGTTCTAGTTATTACCTTTTATGTCAAACCATGTAACAAGGTGAACTCTGTAAATCATACTTTAAAAGGGTCACGTCTTAGGAGACCAAACTGTTGCAAAGTTAAAAGGATCATATATGAGATGATCAAAGTTTGAAAGGTAAAAGGGTCACGTCTGAGATGACCAAAAGGTTTTAAATTAAAAGGATCACCTCTGAGGTGATCAAATGGTTTATCGTTAAAAGGATCATGTCTGAGATGATCGGTGCTCATAGTGTTATATCAATCAAAAGTTAAAACTGAAGGTTTGGAAAAATTATGAAGTTAACTCATGAGTATGAATCAATCACACGATTAGATCATAAGTATGAACCAATCGTACGATTGAATCATAAGAATGAGTCAATCGTACAATTGGACCATGAGTATGAGACTGTCATGCGATTGGACCATAAGAATGAGCCAGTCACACGACTGAAGAGAGGCAACTGAGCCAGTCGCACGACTGAAGAAAAGAGTATGGAGTCAGTCGCATGACTGGACCTCAGTCGCATGACTGGACCTCAGTCGCATGATTGAGCCATGCGTCTGGGTCCAGTCACACGACTGAAACCTAAAACAGGATAAATAGAGGCTCATTCGGTCATAAACTCTACCAGACTTCAAACTTTCCAAAAACCGCCTAAGCACTGTTACCTGCCAAAATTTCCAACTTTTTAGATTACCTTCTGATTCCTGTTCTAACTGATAGTGTATTCTTATACAGGTAATTTGTGAAAGATATCAGGACAAAAAACTGGTTAAAACGAATCAAACGTGACCTAAATTGTTAAAACAAATAATCGAGACATAAACCCTAAAATAGACCACTTAAATTATCAAAATTGTCGATTTAAAGGACCTTAAATGCTATATCGGGTCCCTGCAAACCATATGAACCCGAAAACAACGTCTAATTTCACTTGGAGACAACATCCAAGTTTATGATGTCGCACAGGGGTTTATGTGAATGGACAGACTGATGAACTTTAGTCGCACGATTGAGCCAATCACATGCTTCAATCGCACGATTGAACCAATTGGTGATTCAGTCGCACGATTGACTCAACCGCATGGCTTTGCACACGACTGAACTCAGTCGCAGGCTCAATCATACGACTGAACCCAGTCGTATGGTTCAATCGCACGATCGAACCAGATTGGTCAAAATCTGTTCTAAGTCAAATTGTTTATCTATTATGAATGGAACTAACGTGTTTGTCCCTTGTATTGCAGCAATATGGCAGATAGATGGACGATGAGCACGAAGCACAATATATGTGCTCATCTGGACCCCACATCCCGGAACGCCTCTGAGTTTACCGGGATCATAGCCTTTCAACGACGTTTGAGGATCTTCAAGGCCATATCTACTCCATGTATACCATACAGGTCAATCCAGCAGGTGTTCTGGGAGAACGCCATTGTTGACAGATCTACAGAGCCCTACTGCATTAGGAGTTCTATCTTTGGGGAAGATATCCAGATCAGTGAAGAGGATATCAGGCGAGTCTTGGTCTTGGGTGATGATGCTACACACCCAACCAAGCTGCATCCCCTAACGGTACGGGGATGCTTCCTTAGGATCAAGTACGCCGGTGATATCAACGCCGGCATGCTGAACAAGAGTAACATGTGCCCACAATTCAAATATTTGGCACATGTGATCCTGAAGTGCATAGCCTCCAGGAGAGGAGGATTCGATGAGCTGTCGGATCAGATCCAGAACGCGTATGTGGCTTTGGTGCTGAACCATCCGTTCAGCTTCTTACGGATGTTCTTTCTTATCTAATCGAGAACATAGAAGCCAAAAGGAAAGAGGGCTTCTGTATGTACCCAAGGTTTATTCAGATGATGATCGAAGAGAAGCTTCCTCACCTTCCGAAGGAGAAGGATGATGCAGTGTCGTTGGAAGTTATGGACGACACCACCTTGGGAAGGATGAAGGTCTACCGAGGGAAGTAGGTGAAGCCCCTGGTTAGGAGGTTGTTCGGCCACCTGGCAAGGGAGGATTACGTGGCGCCAGCACATAAAAAATGGCGTCACGATGACAGTGACTCAGATGTTGAGCCAATTTTGGCTCCTGTCGATGAGGAGGATGACGACGACGACCAGGATGATGGTCAGGGTGGTGGAGACATAGGCCCAAGTCAGCCAAGGGCCACTAAGACTTCCACTATATCTTTACCACCCCCACACAGTAGTTCCTTTGCTCCCGGTGGATTGGAGCAGGCAGCCATCCATCAGGACTTCCTACCAAACGATGAGGACGATGAGTCCAACGAAGTGCCTCTCACGAGGACAGTCGATAGTCGTGTGGTGCCTACCGAACAGGGTATGGATGCGGTTGGAGGACGCCGGGCTGGGGTTGAGGGTACTGACACTGCTGATCGTACCTTCACACCTCCCCAGCCAAGCCCAGGGGGAGCCCAGAGCTCCAAGGGCTCACGATTAAAGAGGATGGCACAGCCACATGGCAAGACGGCTAAAAGAAGACGTATGGTGCTGATGACCTCTCCTACCACCACAGCCACTACCTCCACCATCCCTACCACACCTACCACCACCACAGCCACTACATCTACCACTCCCATCACAACTACCACCACCACTACAGCTACCACCATTCCACTCACCTCATCCATTCCACCATAAAACACAACCACCACCACTCCCATATACACTACATCCACCACTCCACCCGCCACATCACATGCCGGACCTTCCACCTCATCAGTACCACCACTTGGATCTTCTCTGCCTAACGTTGGGTTAGAGGAACAGCTTGCCAGCCTCAACCGTCTGGTTCTCAAACTGCTCGCAACTGACGATATTCGAGCAAACCAGATGAATTAGTTGATGGTTGTCAATGCTGCACAGGGCAAGCAGATCGCTCTGCTGACCGAGAAGACAACAACTCAGAGTCACCAAATCACACATCTGACTGAGAAGGAAGCTGCCCTTGAGAGAGATATGTCCAGAGCTCACCATGCCTTAACCACACAGAACGATCTTCTGATGGCATCGGTGAAGTGAATTGAGGATGTTGAGAAGAAAACCAAGAAGCTACGCCTAAGGCTAAAAGGAACAAAGTGTGAGCCTCTCAAGATCAAAGGTGATGGTGATGATGATGATGATGATGACGAGTCATCTGATGATGATGAGTCTCATGATGATGATGATGATGATGAAGGAGAGATCAGTGGTAAGGACAAAGAAAGAGGAGATGAGGATAAGCCCGAAGGTGATGCATCCGCATCACCCTCAGATCCATCAGCTCAGGAATGGAGGTCAAAACGATGTCAAGAATCAAGACCATCCACCTCAACTCCTCAAGCTGAAGAGCCAAGTGACAAAGACAAGAGTAATGATTAGTTGTCCTAGCTTTTGATTATCTTCTGTACTTGAATTATGTATTACACTTATGTAATTAATGTTTATCAATGTTTATTAATGTGCTGATTTGATTACTGATGTGTTTGTGTGGTTTTGAATGTTTAAATAAATAGATGAATCTCAACAGACTGATGAGTACAACGTAGTACCCCTTCAGCAAATCAAGACTCAGCTAACAATGATTCTTGATTTACAAGGGATTGTTCGAAGGTCTGTGAGCTATACCCCCAAAGAAGGAGAGATCATTCATGATCTGACAGATGAGCAGCTTGCCAACATGTTTAGACTCAACCCTAATAAGCTAATCAAAGATGCTCTAGAGGTTGATGTTATGAGTGATGAAGAGCTACAAGATGTGGAAGAGATTGAGATTGAAGACATTACTGCCGAAGAGTATCCACGGTACACTGACCATCAGGGAAATGTTATCCCTGACTTAGGTGAACCATTTGGCAGTGCTACTTTTGAGTCACTGGATGAGACAGAGAAGGAGAAAGAGAAAGAGAAAGAGGAGGGAAAAGCCCAAGCTTCGGACGCTGATGTTGACATCAAGAAAGGTGATTGGGCATTATGTTTAGCAGAAATGAAAGCCCAGAGAGTGCCTGTGAATTCAAATGCATACACCAAACTCTATCGTGTAAAGAAGCATCAAAAGGTGTCTGACAAGATCATTAGTTGGGATTATTTTGAATACTTGGATGTGTACGCGGTGAAAAGAGAGAAGGGAATAGAGTACTTCAGATATCCGCATGATCTGAAGACTCTCCCTGGTTTTGAGTTAAACAGGCTTACCTGTTTAGACCTTTTGTACGCCAATCCCAGAAAGATGTCGGGATGGTTCGAGATGGCGCTTAAGAAAGAATACCACACCAGATGGGTCAACTTCAAGCCTCAACAGCCTAAACATTATTTCCATAAGACTAAAGTTGATCCTATCACTAGAAGACTGAAGGTAGTGCTGAAGTGGAGTCCTCCGCGCACAATGTCAAAGATTCCCCTACGGGAGATGCCTCAGGACTTCACTCCACATTTCAAATGGTGGTATT
>BJCO01806530.1:0-18755 GCA_018326465.1 Flaveria floridana
ATCGGCCAAATAACATGCGGCCGAACCTCCAGTCGCATCAATTCCATGCGACTGAGGCTCAGTCGCATAACCTACCAAGAGTCAAACTGCCGGGCGTTACATTGTATCCAAGAAAGATACCTTCCTCTGCCTTCTCACTAAATTTCTCATTCTGGGCTTTCTTTAATAACATGCAAGGGGCTCCAAATGGTTCTAGATACTCGAGATTCGGTTTACGCTTTTGAAGCAACTCATAGTAAGTTTTAGCATGACGTTTAACCACTAAGACCCGATTGGGTGTATAGCATGCATTAGCCACGGCTCCATTCCAGAACTGAATCGGTAGTTTCGAATCTGCCAACATTGTCCTCGAAGTTTCGATCAAGCTACGATTTTTGCGTTCAGCAACTCCATTCATCTGTGGAGTGTAGGCGGAAGAGAATTGATGAACTATCCCTTTCTCTCGACAGAAAGCCTCCATCCACTGATTCTTGAATTCTGTCCCGTTGTTTGAACGTATTTTTCTCACTTTCAACTTATACAAAGACTCCAGAGTAGTAACTAAATGTTTGAATGATTCAAACGTCTCTGACTTGGCTTTAAGAAACATAACCCATGAAAATCATGAGTAGTCATCAGTGACCACAAAACAGTACCAATCTCCTGCAACGCTTTTAGTACTGACAGGGCCAAACAGATCCATATGCAACAGCTCTAGTGGAATCTCAATAGAGGTAACTTTCTTAGATTTGTGAGATTTCTTGGTCTGTTTCCCTTTCTTGCACGATACACAGAAATCTGGAAGCTGAAAGTTCTTGACGGTAACACCTTCAACCAGATTATTTTAAACCACATGGTTCATCTTCCTAGGATTAATGTGTCCCATTTCTCCTGTGCCAAGAAACAGAATCCCTCTCTGTGGCTTTAGACAAGAAACATTGAACAGCAAGTTCAGTTGTTGAGGCTTTTGACATATCCAAGACATACTGATCGTTATATCTTAAAGCTGACATTAGAACCTTCTCCTCTGCGATAACATAATCCTTCTTCAGAATGTAGCATCTCTTATTATCAAGTACAACTTTGAAGCCTTTGTCGCAGATTTGAGAAACTGAGAGTAAATTGTTCTTTAGTCGTTGAACGTAGTTGACTTTATCAAACTTCACTCTCTCATTTCCCATTTCATCCTGAGCTGTGATATAACCTCCTTTATTTCCCACAAAAGATACGTGTCCCCCTTTGATTTGTTTGACATTGAAAAGGAGAGACAGATTCCCAGTCATGTGCATGGATGCCCCATTATCAATAATCCAGGTATTAGTGATAGAGGTGTAGCGGACAACCTGCACAAGAATGGAAATGATTAGTTCAGGAGTGGGACCCAAGCTTTAACTGGCTTGGGTTTCCCAGAGGCGTGACACATCATAAACTCCACCTACTATCCTTCTGAAGAAGAAGACACATTCTTGCTCATCTTGTCCTCACTTTCAGACACACCTGTTGATTTTGCTTTCCACAGACCACTTTTGTGTAAGGCCTGTTTGTGATAAACAGACGAGTGACTTATAGTTTGAACTTTTGGTTTAACTTCCTCCCTAGGTGTTTCTTCAGTTAACATAGATTTACTTGGGGCTTGTCTGTGTTGACTTTGGTGTTTGGGAGGGGTAGTTGATATTTGTTTAGCAAACCTTGGTTTGTTATCATGAAAAAATTTGATTTTCTTTCTTGGTGTCTGATAGTAAGGATAATTTGGAGAAATATGTCCTCGTTCTCCACAACTATAACATGATCTCCTCTCAAATAGTCTTGGAGATCTTTTGTGTGGGAGAGAGGGTGGGCTCGAATTGGTCTTTTGCTTACCAATTTTAGGTTTCTCACATTCTTTGATAAATTTTATTGGTTTCACATTTTAATTACCTTTTACTTTCATTTTGGTGAGGTTTTGATGATGAGCTATTTTAGAATGAGTTGGTTTTGAAACATTTACTTTTGATCCTAACCCTTGAGTAGCCTTGCTATTCTCTTCATTCCTATTATTAGTGACAGCTTCATCTTTGGTGCCAGAACTAGATCCATTTTGTTCAGTAACAGATTGCACAGTTTGAACTGTGGAATCTGGATCACTGACTAGAGGGATAGTTACCACATGATCCTTGATATGGTTATTATTTATTGGTCTACATTTTGTGTTCAAAAGGATCACATGTGGTGGTGGCACTACTTTATAACCAAGCCCTTCCCCACAGTTTCTTTCTTTGACTAAGTTCTGAACAATGTGAGAGGAACTAGCTAGACTATGCAGTTTTTGGTTTAACGATTCAATTTCAACTTGCAAAATCGCTTTTTTTTCTTAGTTTCCTCAATTGTTGAAAGATAAAACTTAATGTCATTTGCTTTATTAAAGGCAACAACCTCGGTTTCCCTAAGTTGTTTTCCTAATAAATCAAGTTTTACTTTAAAGCTGCTTTTATTTTGTTTTAATACTCGGTTAGCTTCTGTGCATAATTTCAAATCATTTACCAGACTGTCATAGTGATCAAACAACCTAGCAAATTTTAAGTCTATGTTTTCACGAAAGTTATTACATTCTGCACAAGCATGTTTATCAAACAGTTCATTTTTAGAACATACCTGTGATGAGCTTGAAGTGTCAGCCATAAAAGCAACCTTAGATTCCTCGCTGATAGGATATTCCATGCTAGCAGTAGTTAATTCATCTTCAACCAAATGATCCACGACATCCATAGCTTCCTTAATGTCTGAATTAGCATTATCCGCTATGTAATCTCCTTCACCATCATCAAGATCTTCTACGAAGGCCACATTCACGTCTCCATCAGTCAGAAATCTGAAAGACTAGTCCTGTCCTTTATCTCCTTGAGCAACCAACGCTTTAGTATCCTGACTTGTTGATGCTGCTTTCTTCTCTTTGTCCTGATGGTTGATTGATGAAAAAGGGTTACTATTTCCGGTCTTCTTAGGCTTCACACACTCTCGTTTAAAGTGACCTTTTTCACCACAATTGAAGCATGTAACTTTGGTTTTATCAAAACCAAAAGTTGTGTCTTTGGTACCAACCAGATTCTTAGCCCACATTATATCCGTCCTTTCCAACTCAGTCTCATCTACCTGCTTATAGTGTTCATAAGCTACATGGCAGTTTCCGATCTTTCCAGCAACTAAACCATTATAAGAATGTACCACTGCAGCGAGAAGATCCATATGCTCTTTTGCTACTTCAACAGTAACATTCCTCAGATTTTCAATCTTCAGCTTGATGGAGATAGAGTCAGGAATAGCATATTGGGTTCCAGATGAACCTGATGAATCACTTCCCAAATAGCTGCTTTGAGAGGTTCCAGATGTGTTGGAAACAAAGGTTGTCTGAAGAGGTGCTCCAGATGAAACTGGACTAGGAGCAACATTATAGAGTGAAGTTCCAGATGTGTTGGAAGCAAAGGCTGTCTGAAGAGGTGCTCCGGATGAAACTGGATTAGGAGCAACATTATTGAGTGAAGGATTTTGAGTGTAAGATCCTTTCTTCGACTTGTATTTCAAACGTAGTTCCTCCTCCCTTAACTTCAAGATGAAATCATTTATGTCTAAAGTTGTAAGAGTGTCATTCTGTCTCAGATTAGACACAAGTGGATCCTATTTGTCTGGCAGACCATCAGCAAATCTTGAAACTTTATCTTCCATAGATGTAGTCACACCATGAGTATGCAGCTCACTCATCAAATGATAAAATCTATCAATGATGTCATCTAAGCTCTCATTTCCTATTAGAGAGAAATTATCAAATTCCTTTTTGAGGACTTTAGCCTTCAGCGCCTTCAAGGTTGCATTACCATCGTATCTCTTTTCTAAAGCTTCCCATAACTTCTTAGACTGTTTATGTTCTGAAAACTGATGGAAGATGTCTTTAGGAATTGACTGAGTCAACAAAGCGTAGGCTTTCTTCTCAGCGTTGTCTGCAACCTTTTGTCCCTCATTCATACCACCCAAGGTCAGCTTTACCCCATTAGCACTAGTATAGTATAACCAGTCTTAATGGTTGTCCATAGATTCGGATCAAAACCGTTCAAATATATTTCAAAATGTTGTTTCCATTATGGGTATTCATCCAAAGTCAACAGTTTTGGTGGTTTGTTATGATTCCCAATCTTATTTTCTAGAAGTAGTAGATTTTGGATACGTGAATCCTTCCCAGCAACACACACAAAGTTCTGATTTTTCATGATATCAAACTTGGAGAAATTTAGTATAAGACAGAATCAAATGTGCGATTGAAGAGTACGACTGAGTTCAATCATGCGATTGGTGAGTGCGACTGAATTCAATCGTGCGATTAAGTTCAATCGTGTGATTGAAGGATGCGAATGAGTTCAATCGTGTGAGTTAGCTTATTTGTGCGAATGAGCAGTGCGACTGAGCCCAGTCGTGCGGTTGAAAGGTACGATTAGGATTCGGTCGTGCGATTGAGCTAATCGTACGACTAAAGCTGTTGTGGATGAAAAATTCGAAATTTTGGACACTTTGACACCAAAAACGATTTTTCACAACCCTAATATGCCGTACGTCAAAAAATATGAAACTTTTGAATCAGGAACACTTCAAAAACACCTTTTGAAACAAAAACGCTAATCTTTTGAATTATAACATGATTTCAACAAAAACACTAATTGAATCCATGAAGAATCACGAGCCAAAGCTCTGATACCACTTGTTAGGACCGTTTTCGAAGTACTAACTAATTCAACGTGAAACCAGATCAAACGATTAAACGATTAAACAAACATTAAGAACGAGTTGGAATCTATTAGGAACGAACTTTGAAGTTGGATGGACGAACTAGAACGCTCTGGACGGCTAGGGTATGATAATATTCGAAGTGTTGCATCTTTCCACGAATTATGTGGTATTTATAGGTTTTCAATATTCAGTCGTACGACCAAGCCATTAGCATGGTTCTGAAGTGCCAATGAGTCATGTGTTTGATTCATACGCACGACTGAAGGTTCACTCGTGCGACTGAGTCAATCTTATGTCTCAGTCATACGACTGATCCAGTCACCTGGTTTAGTCGTGCGATTGATCCATAAGTATGGTCCATTCGTGCGTCTGGTCCATAAGTATGGTCCATTAGCATGAATAACCACCTGATTAAGTTGAACACATTTCTGAATCAATATTGTCTCAGAACTATGTACAACACCCTCAAACCTATATATAATGTTCATTCATATGTGTAATACTAAATACAATAAGAATATGATGTAATCAAAGACAAATAAACATCAAAACACATATCATATATCATTAAGCACTTGCATTATATATGTGTAAGAAATGAAAGACATTTACATTTAAGTACATAAACTAGGGACATCATGTATCAACACATTGGAATTTGAGGTTAAGGGAAGTGAAAACAAAGTGTGTTTGTTGAAGAGATCATGTATGGTCTTAAAAAATCGCCAAGACAATGGTACAAGAGGTTTGATGAATTTGTTGTTACTCATGGATTTGCTAGAAACTCATATGATAGTTGTGTTTATTTTAAAGAGGACAGTAGTGGACATATGATTTACTTGTTGCTTTATGTAGATGATATGTTACTAGCCTGCCGTCATATAGATGACATTACTGATACAAAGAAGATGCTGATGATGGAATTTGAGATGAAGGAGTTGGGAAAGGCTAGTAAGATATTAGGCATGGAGATAACTAAGGATAGGAATCTAAGACATCTAAAGCTAACTCAGACTTCATATGTCAAATAAGATTCTTAAGAGTTCTTTCATGTACAAGTGTAAACCTGTTAAGACTTCTATAGGAACTCATTTTAGGCTATCTATGCAAGATTGTCCAAGTACTAACGAGGAAATAAGATACATGAAAAGTGTACCATACACAAATATAGTTCGTAGCCTCATGTATTTAATGGTATGTACAATGCCTGAGCTTGCATATGTTATGAGTGTGGTAAGTCGATTTTTTACTGCACCTTGTAAGGTTCATTAGGAAGTTGTTAAATGGATTTTGAGGTACTTACAGGTACTACGATTAGAGAACAGGTGAAGCAGTTATTGTCTTGCAGAAGGAGGGCCAAATGGATACTATCAGGGTATTTGACCTGATGTGGCTGACCTACTTGTCTTTTGAAGATGTATACACATTATACAAGTGGCCCCTGTTTTTTGATACGCAAGACATTGTACAAGCCCTCCAGTTCCAGAACGTTATACGACTCTGTTTTGCATTTGAGATAAATGCTGATGTTACAAGAGAGGAGAAGTACAAGAAGTTTAATGAGCTGATGAAGAATGTTAGACAATGATGTAAACTAGGTCCAACGGGGTGTTTGTTGTTAAATATGTACCTAGTTTAGGAGCTTAATGTAAAATGTATTTCATGTCTTACATACTTGTAATTGAATGGGTATAAATGAAATACAATATGTGGTTGATGCTTATAATGTTTAATGTTTCATTGTTTATTGTGTGATAACATATATTGAACTAACTACATAGGTTTGTGGTTGTTTTCATAATTCTTAGTCAAATATGATTGAGAAACATGCTTAAACTTAAGCGTATGAAGTATTCATGCGAATGGACCATGCTAATGGACCATACGCATGAACACTTCATGCTAATGGACCAGTCACATGACTGAACTAGGAGACTGGATCAGTCGCATGATTGTGACATGTGATTGTCTCAGTCGCACGACTGGACCTTCAGTCGTGCGGATGGATCAACTGCATGCTTCAGTCGCACGACCGAACCATGCTGATGGTCCAGTCGCACGAATGAAGACTCCAAACCATAAATACCACTTAATTCGTGGAAAAATGTAAGAATTCGAATACCTACACACATACTCGTACCCTAGTCGTCTAGAGGCTCAAGAAAACCTGTTCCAACTTCATAGTTTGTCTCTGATCAATTCTCGTTCGTTCTTAACGTTTGTTTCATCGTAGGATTGATCAGGTTGTCGTTCTCACTGATTGGATCGCCAATCAAATAGGATTCCGCACTATTTGAGTTGGTATAAATGTAGAATCAGTTAGTACTTGGTACGTACACGGTCCTAACAATGAGTCTATCTGAAACACGCAACACTTGGTGAATTTTCACTTAAAATGCCCAACTCTTGAAAAGCCTAGTACTGTGCAGGCGCATGAGCATGTTGAAACGTGTTGGACCCTAAAAGGATTATACATGCCAATTCAAGTGGTGGATGATGGTTGTTCTGCTGGAAATCTCCCCAAGTCCAAGAACCAATGCTGATGAATAATCTGCATCAACAAATGAAGACCAGGTGTCGGCTATTCGCATTTGTATAAGCGGATGACCAAAGAACAAATGCTAACAAGTATTTGTTCTTAAACATTAACAAATGCGGACAGCCGAACAAATGCTGACAAGGAAGTGTACATCCGTATTAGTTAATGCGGATGCTCAACAACAAATGTGCGAAGTGTTTGTTCATCCGCATTTGTCAGTGCTGATGACCAAACACTAATGCGATAGAAGAAAAACAAATGCTGATTAAGATCAACACATCTGTATTAGTTAATATGGATGAACAACAACAAATGCTGATGAAGACTTTTTTTTACTTAGATTAGATTATAGTGCAGGGGTAATTTAGTCTTTTGTGAAGGCTTTCTGTCAGCCTATAAATAGAATAGAAATCCTCGTATTTGAGGTGACCAAGGATAGACAGAATAGACAATCAGAATATTTTATTTTCATCTTATGTTCAAGAGGTGTATTGTTACTGTAGATTGCTCAAACCCTAGCATTTATTGTAACCATTCACCTTAATAAATACAAAGAGCATTTATGAGTATTTCATGCATTCAATGTTCTGTGTTGTTTGATTCCGCCTTACAATCATTGACTTAATTATCAATTCGGTCCTTGTTGATTCACAACAAAATAGAATATCATTCTCACAACCCAGTCTTGGTATCAGAGCTTTGGCTCTGGGTTCTTCTTCAGATCTGCTTAGATCTAAGCTGAACTCGATTGATATGGTGATTGAGTTGCTGTTAGAGTGTTCCACTACCACTATTCAGTACACAAGTTGAATATCTGCTGAAATACTTCGACAGTCATTGTTCATCCGTACTCATCCTCAAGAACAAATCTGTAATAGTTTCTCAACCATAAAATAACAACAGAAACATAAAAAATTTTGAAAATTACACAAAAATTCTAACAAATTTCTACTCAACTACACTCAGCAGATTTGGTTATATAAGCCTGTTTCGGACTAGGTGAACTTAACAATCAATCTAATCTTTATTCAAACAAGTTAAAAAACTTATTAATACGGATTCACATACTTTCTCCAAACTTGGTCACACTCCTAAACCTCCTATGCTTAAACACAAATCTAAGTTTTAGCAATGGAAGATTAGGTTCATGAATTACATTACAGGTGTAGACTCGGACTATTGGATTTCCATATGTAAAGGGCCTCGCATTCTAGTGACACTTTCCACTGACCAGACTGCTTTATACAAAACCACAAGAATACCCATAGAGGATCTCACTCTTGATGATGATGACTATAAAAAGATAAAGATTGAACTCAAAGCATATTCCATTCTGACTCAAGCACTGAAAATGGACGTGCAAAAAAGGCTTCGGAAGTATGGAACAACTAAAGCTGTCTGGGATGCACTGCTGATCATGTGTGAAGGCAGCAGTGAAATAGCTGAAATTAACAAGAATAAACTTGTTAATCAATATGAAACCTTTCATCACTCCAAGGGGGAGTCAATCTCAACAATTGCATAGATTTGTGCAGCTGGTGAATGATTTAGAGATTATGGGGGTTACATATAAAGTTAAAGAGCTGAACTAAAAGATGCTTCACAGCCTTCCTGAAAACTAGAAACAAAATGTTACCATGCTAAAAAACACTCTTGATCTAGAGAGTAGCAGCTTGGACATAATGATTGCCAAAATTGAAGCTCTTGAACTTGATGAAAGGAGCAGGATCCTTTGTGGACCTCGAGTTATTGAAGCATATAAATTTCCATCAGACACTCACACGGTGTAAAATGCTTTCATCACTGAGGATGATGATTTTCTCTCCCTAAGAGATCAAGTGAAGACAACCGGTTTCATTGCTGCTCCATCAACAAATAAGCCATCAACATCATCTCAACTAATAGGGTTCACTGCCACTCCTACGGGTCTGTCTGAAGATCAAAGGTCTGAAGAGAAAAAGGCTACTTACAATGCCTTTTTTGCAAGCTTTGAAGCCTACTTGGGAGGAAGACTCACATCTACCCACCTAATCCAAGAAGACTTGGAAGAAATGGATCTAGATGATGTGGAAGAAATGGATCCACAATGGAAAATGGCTATGATAACAATGAGAGCCAACAAGTTCTTCAGAAAATGGAGAAAGCTTAGTCTGAATGAAAACACAAAACTTGGATATGACAAATCCAAAGTCGAATGCTTCAATTGTGGTATGACTGGCCAATTTCCAAGAGAATGTGATGCTCCTAGAAGAAACAAAAATAGCTTCCAAAGGAATTCTCAGGGCCAATCAACCTCACAACCAAACTCAAGTTATCAGTCCAACAATCATCAACAGTAGCAGTATCATCACCAACAACAACATCAACATCCATACCAGAATCAGCCCCAACTGACAAATCAAGCTCATGGAACCAACCAATCTACTTTAAATGCTCTTGTCATCAAACAAGACAGAGTATGTGACTGGAGCTTATATGCTGAAGAAATGAAGCCTCAACTTCAAAATCATGCTCTCATGGCTCACATCAACAATGGCCCAACTCCAATGCCATCTGAGGTAAAATCTAATATGTGTAGTGATAAATGTATTGCTGAACTACATGGTTACCGTGAACATAATCAAAATTTGGCAGCTAAACTCAAAGAAGAAAAAGTAAAATCTGAGATGTATAAAAGAGAAATCAAATGATTTGAAATAAAAATCAAATCTCTCATTTCCGATATAGAAAAACTACATGGAGAAAAGTACACTCTTGCAGCTGAAAATGAAAAACTAACTAAAAAGCTAGCCCAATCCAAATCTCAATAATCAGTTATTGATATGAAACTTGAAAAGCTTCAACTGTCTTCAGCTAAGCTGCAAGAGATGCTTGATTCATAGAAGGAGCACAATGATATGACTGGTATTGGATACAATTCATGTCCCCCACCATATAATGACAATTACACTATCATGCCTGAGTCTGTAACTCTGACTAATAAAATTGAACCTAAAACTATTGAACCTAAATCAATAGTAACTCAAATCACTAATCCTCAAAATAAACCAAGTGTTTATATTGAAACAAATGAGGAGAAAATTAAGTTAGGTCATCCAATCAAAATCAAAGAGTAATCAGACAAGACAGTGAATGTCAGTAAAACAAGAAGTCCTGTCAAAGCCATAGTGCCTTTTGTGAAATTTGTTCCTGTAATTTCCAAAGAAAAGAAGATAACAAATGATTCTATGAAACCATCTGCTGAAAGCAGATCTGATTGTGAGATCAAATCTCCAAAGAATTCAATCAAATCAGATAACGTTTCACCAAAAATCAAAAGCAAAATCTCACTGGTTTCAAAAACAAAGATCAAATCAGATCCTCAATCATCAAAACTAAAGCAAGGGGTCAGTTTTGATAAATATCATGTAAACCAACAAAAAAAGGTGGACATGAAAAGTTTAAGAAAGCAAAATCAGCCTAAGGAAATCAAAACTAATAGTGTTGTGAAACAAACTATTAAAAGGGCTGATCATGCTTCCTCACCAAAATCAAAGATTAAGGCTCAGTCCAAAACTGGTAAAGCTACTGAGGCCTCAACACCAAGATCAGTGTCAAGAAAAAACACATGTATTGTGACGTGTGTGAAATGTGAAATTACAGAACAGATAAGTGCTATTTCAATCAATATTGCTCCATCTGTGACATGAACAATCATTCCACTAAAAATTACTATTTTAAGAAATATTGTTCTGTTTGTGATATGACCAACCATAACTCATCTGATTGTTTCTTCAAACAAAATGACTTCAAGCATATTCAAGGAACAACTATGGCATTAGGTGGAGATTCACAAGGTGGTAGAATCACTGGTGAAGGATCAGTGACAAATGGAATGTTGAGCTTTGAGAGAGTGAACTACTGTGAACAACTAAATTTCAATCTGCTCAACGTGTCTCAGATCTGTGACAAGAAATATTCAACTCACTTCACTGACACTTATTGCTACATTCTGAAACCAGGATTCCAAATTCCTGAAGAATGGGTTGTCTTGAAGACCCCAAGGAAGAATAACACCTATGTCTTAAACATAAATTCTGCTTTACCAAAAGTAGAAACATGTCTTCTATCAAAAGCATCTTTTGATGAGTTACAGCTTTGGCACAGACTTTTTGGGACACAAATTTCAAAAACATGAACAGATTGATCAAGGGAAATCATGTCATTGGTTTACACCAAAAAGAATTTCACTTTATTGATCACTGTTCAGCGTGTCTCAAAGGAAAACAACATAAGTCTTCCCACAAGCAAAAACTGGTGAAGACAAATGATTAACCATTAAAGCTACTTCACATGGATCTTTTTGGACCAACTCATGTTATGAGTATGGGAAAGAAAAAGTATTGTTTGGTGATCATAGATGACTTTTCTAGATTTACATGGGTCTTCTTCTTACTTCATAAAAACAAAGCTTCCCAACTAATAATAGATTTCATCACAAAAATTGAAAACCAACTTGATCATAAAGTTAAAACAATTAGAAGTGATAATGGGATAGAATTGAAGAATGAAGATATGAGTTCATTTTCTACAACCAAAGGCATCGCTCATCAATTTAGTGCAGCTAGAACTCCTTAACAAAATAGGGTAGCTGAAAGGCAAAATAGAACACTAATTGAAGCAGCACGAACCATGCTAGCCGATGCTAAATTGCCAATTACCTTTTGGGCAGAAGCAGTTAACATATCGTGCTTTGTACAAAATAGAACTTTAATTGTAAAAGAAAGAAACAAGACTCCTTATGAAATTATCTTTCAAATAAAACCATTTATTGGAATTTTCAAGTCATTTGGTTGTCCTGTCTCAATATTAAACACCCGAGACTATTTGGAAAGTTTTCATCCAAGTCTGATGAATGATTCTTTGTAGGTTATTCTTCTATCTCAAAGGTTTATAGAGTGTTTAATCCTAGATTAAACATAATTGATGAATCAACAAATGTTCAATTTAAGAAACATTCATTTCCTAAATCTACAAATGGTCCTAACTGGTTATTTAATATTGATTCATTTATAAAATCTTTTGATCAATTTCACTTGTCTGATGCAGGAAACCTACAATCAGCTGAATCTTCATCATTAGTAAAAAGAAGGAATGACTTTCCAATGATTCCTCCAACTTCTTCTGATCAACTTAATGAAGATGTCCCACTGCAAGCTGATCTTGTTAGACAATCATTTCAAAATCAAAGTGTTTCAACTGAGGATGGTCCTAGCATAATACAATCTCCTTCAGAAGATCCATCCACTGAAGTCAGAACTCAAGATCATGCTACACCTCCAGTTGAAACTGAAAGAACTTTGAATGATGGAAGTAATCAAAGTGTTGTTGATGCTGAAGCAAGAACTGAAATAGTCTTTGAATATTTTCACAACTCCCCTACAGTACAAGATGAAGTTGCCTCTCACCAAGATAATCTGATGTCTCCAGTCTTGATGTAACCATTGCTGGTGACTCAATTCCAACCACCAGAGTACACAAGAATCATCCAGTAGACAACATCATTGGTGAACTTAATGAACGGGTGGCAAGAAGCAAATCAAGCATAGAAAACATCTATTTGTTCTCTTGCTTTCTTTGTCAAACAGTACCCAAAAATATCAAAGAGGTTCTTCAAGACAATAGTTGGATTGAGGCAATATATGAAGAGTTGCTACAATTCAAGAAACAAGAAGTATGGCAACTGGTAGATCTTCCCGAAGGACAATACCCTATCGGTACCAGGTGGCTATACAGGAAAAAAACTGATGACAGGGGAATAGTCATAAGAAACAAAGCAAGACTAGTGGCTCGGGGGTATACGCAAGAAGAAGGAATTGATTATGATGAAGTGTTTGCTCCTGTAGCCAGACTAGAAGCAATAAGACTCTTTCTACCATATTCAGCATCCATGAAATTCACTGTTTATCAAATGGATGTGAAATGTGCTTTTCTATATGGAAAGATTGCTAAAGAAGTCTATGTAAGTCAACCTCCTGGATTTGAAGACCCAGATTTTCCACACAGGGTATAAAAGCTTGACAAAGCCTTATATGGTCTTTATCAAGCTCCAAGGAAGTGGTACGAGACTCTGTCATCTTTTCTTCTTGAAAACAGATATAAAAGAGGAAAGATTGATCAAACTCTCTTCAGAAAGAGAAAAGGAAAAGACATGTTTTTGGTTCAGATATATGTGGATGACATCATCTTTGGCTCGACAGACAAATTACTCTGCAAAGACTTTGAAGACCTCATGCATTTAGAATTTCAAATGAGTGCTATGGGGGAACTTATATTCTTTCTAGGAGTGCAAGTCTAACAGATAGCAGATGGAATCTTCATCAATCAATCAAAATACATGGAAACAATGTTGAAGAAGTTCAAATGTGCTGATTGTCAATCCATTAGATCTCATGTTGACACTAAAGTGAAGATTGGTCCAGATCCTGAAGGCAAACCAGTGGTTCAGACTCACTATCATTCTATGATAGGTTCACTTATGTATCTAACAGCCAGTAGGCTTGACATTATGTTTGGTGTTTGTATGTGTGCCGGATATCAAGCAGATCCCAAGGAATCAAATGTGAATGCAGTCAAGAGGATATTCAGATATCTTCAGGGCAAGCCTGCTCTTGGAGTATGGTATCCAAAAGAAGGAGACTTTAATCTCTATGCATACACTCACAGTGATTATGGGGGATGCAATTTCAACAGAAAAGTCCACTTTCTGGCAGTTGCCAATTTCTTGGTCCCAGACTGGTCTCCTGGCAGTGCAAGAAGCAGACAAATGTATCTGTTTCAACAGCAGAAGCTGAGTATATAGCAGCATCAGCATGTTGTTTTCAAGTTCTCTGGATTCAAAACTAGACACTTGATTATGGTTTTAACTTTTTGCACACTCCAATTCACATTGACAACACAGCAGCTATGTTCATAACAAATAATCCAGTTCAACACTCAAAAACAAAACACATTGAAATTCGATATCACTTTTTAAGAGATTATGCTGAAAAAAGGTTAATCAAATTAATACAGGTTCACACTGATAATCAATTAGCTGATTTATTCACTAAGGCATTTATCCAACTAGATTTGAATTTCTAGTTCAATCAATTGGCATGATTAATATTGATTAAAAATCAAAATCAACAAAACATTCAAAAATTTCAAAAAAATACAAAAATATATTAAAAGAAGAAGTATATGGTTTATACAAATGGGAAATGATATAATTACAGTCATTATATCATTCACTGTGCTTACTTATAAATCTTCAATGATTGACATGACTTATCTGATATGCGGGTAGGCTCAACTTGGAAAAGAAAACATATGCAATGATGAACTAAAGCTTATATTCAACTGTGAAGCTTTCATCTCATGTGCGTGTAAGTATTGGCTTATCCAAATATGTGTGTAGCAACCTAAACACACCAGGTAATGAAATCATATGAATCTCTTTTAGTAACACCAGTTCTTCTTCTGTTTTGCTGAGCAACGACCTAGAGAAACAAGCACATAGTGCTGATGTCATGATCCATCAAGATTCCCAATGAGAAACACATCCAACTTGGAAGAAACAAAAAAATAAAATATATTCCAAGTGAATGACACAAAAGTATCCTAATAGATCACCTTCCAAAGTGAAACTAAAAGAATCCCAATGTGGATCAAACTGATAAAAGGATTAAAATAAAAGAATCCCAATGAGGATCAAGCAAAATGAGATTTCATATTTTAAGTAACCTGGTCAAGTAAAATGTTAAAAGTTCTATCATACATTGCATGCAGATGGTTGACCTTGCCATGCTTTTGAGTGCGAGGTACATGTTGAATACCCAATCAACTCAAAACATGATAAGATCATTTGCATCAAAATATTAACCAAGTATGAGTTTAAGAGGATAAACATACCTTCAATCAATATGTTCATGAACATGTCTGTTTTACTAACAACTGCTTGCACTTGAAAAAGGTAAGATTAATATGATCCCAAAGAAAAAAATATCTCAACTTCTTATCCAGATGAGAAAGCAAAAATCAGAAAAAGATTTACTCTTCAAAATTTTCAAATCTTTAAAGTTTCTATCTCATATAGATATAAACTTTAGGGGGAGTAATTAAAATTTTGATCATCAATTTATAGATGTTTCCTTTCTTAAAATACAAAAATCAAAAATAGTTTCAAAAATCAGAAAATCTGACTGTGTTGGTGCAGATGTTATATCATAGTATCTTAGTTTTTGCAAACATCTTGAAGCACAAAAGTCCAAGATCAGTCAACACTGGGAAACTTGTATCACGTCTGATGTACAAGTCAATCCAAGCAAGAATTGACAACTCAAGAAACAGTCAAAACTTCATAAGAAACAAGCTAAAGACACATCTTCATAACAATCAAAAGCAAAGGACACAGCTTCATAAAGATCAAGAATCAAAGCAAAAACAACCAAAACTATCCACATTAGAAACATTAAGTGTTGACAAGTTCAAAACTTAATACAGGTAAGAGCATTGGTTAATGCGGGTGAAGGTAACCCAAGCAAATAACTAATGCGGGTAATAGTTTTGAGTCATGAAAAACACAAGTGAAAGTAATGTGGATAAGTTAACTGTACCGCATTAGTCTCACCATAAAAAAACAACAAAGTTTTCAAGTATGAAAACTAATGCGGACAATAATTTGTTCATCCGCATTTGTTTTCCTCGGCCGCATTTCTCAAAATTGGATGGAATTCAATACTTAAACTTGGTTGTATATTTGTATCATCACAAAGTAGAAGTGTGCTCATACTCTTCTGTCATTATGTATGAAGTTCAAGAAACACGGACAACTCAGTTGTTCATCTGCATTTGATTGAAGTAAATACAAAAAGACAAATTTTCTTCAGCATTAACTACAGTGTACAAATGCAGACAAAGTTAAAACATCCGCATTTGCTACACTGCAAAAACGTATGCAAACTTAAAACATCCACATTTGCTACAGTGTCAAAGTGTCTGAACTTAAACCTTCCGCATTTGATACAGTACACAAATGCTGACAGACTTTACTCTTCCACATTTGCTACAGTAAACAAATGCTTATTGTTTTAATCTTCCGCATTTACTATAGTAGTCGACCTCATTTGTTTTTAATACTCGCGTTTACTACAGCAGTCGACCGCATTTGTTTTTTAACATTTATAAAATTTAAAAAAGGACATTAAAAGGGCTATTTAAACAGATTGTTATAGTTCATTTAATACTTTTCAAATTTGAGAGACTCTATACTGCGACGAGCGAAAACACCATTCCTATTGTTCTTCATCCATCATCAAATTCATCAACATCATTCAGATTTCAGTGTTCATCAAACTTCATATTGCCTATATTTCGATTCTATACCATCGTAGTATCGAAAACAAGGTGATTCTCATATGCATTTGATGATCACGTTTCAAAATTCAGAACCCCAGAACTTAAATAATCTCAAAACAACCACAAACTAAGGATTGATAGACATTTCCGAGTTCAATGACACTAATGATCTTGAAAATCGACACAAACAAGTGATTTTCAAAACCCTAATTAACATTTGGATGAACAGGGGATCATCGAAACTGAAAATGTTGACTTCAAAACTTACGGTTGAATGTAAAAAGGGATTTTAATCAGAAAACCAACATCAAAATAATAGATAAAGCATAATAAAACTGGTCATACATTGCAAAATCAAGATTAGGTCAAATTTCTATGAAACAATACATTTGATTGCTTAATTTTGACCATTCAAAAGTCAAACTGAAATAATAAACTTGATTTCACCAATGTAATTGATGATTTACTATCCATATCTAACTCATATGCATCTTTTACAGAATCTAATGGCTAACCTTACATGGAGCAAGCTCCATAATGTCAGTGGTTTTCTTGACCCTGATGTTACTGAGGTAGAAGGTTTAAGAGACATGATCAGATTCATCTTGACTACTAGAGTGGCTCATGCTGTTACTGTCAGACCAATTATCTATGAGAACTTCATAAGATCATTCTGGGGAACTTCTGAAGTAACAGATGAAGAGGGTGTAAGGACCATTTCAGGAAGAATCACTGAAGATCACACTCTAGCCATCACTGAGCAAACTGTGAGACAGTGTCTACAGTTTGGTGATGATGCAGAACAATCAGAGATAATCATTGATCTGCTAAAACACATAGAGACTCTTAATAAGAGAGTTTCTGAGTTAGAGCTTTTGATCATGATAAAACAAGAATTGGAAGAGAAGAATGATGATAAGGGAGATGAGGACGAAGTGGAGAAGAAGAGAGATGATGATAAAGATGCTAGTAATATGAGTTCATCAGGAGAAAGTGATGATGAATCTCCTACTTGCAAAAAGATGAAAACCAGTAAGACTATAAAAGAAGCTGAGTCTAGTGGAACAAAGCATAAAGAACAGAGTATGGCCATGGTAGTATACTCAAGTAGACACACTGAAGAATCCAAAGCTGGTGAAACTAAATTCAGTGAAATGATCAAAGCCCTTGATCGCTTCAAAGCTGAGGAATTCATCATTGATGATGAATTCTGGGATTTTATTGGAGATCAAAGACAATCTACTGAGCCTATTGTTGTGATTCCTCACTCTCCAGTACCTTTGGAAAGTGAGTTGAGACTGCAGATTGTACCTGCCACTTGTAACATCCAAAAAGTTTAATATTTATTTAATTATTAGGATTAGTGTTCAGTCGCATAACATGCGTGCGAATGAACCTCAATTGCATGCCAAACGTGCGAATGAAGCTTAATCGCACGAATGGTGGGCGTATGGGCTCAGTCGTACGATTGAGTCGTGCGAATGGTCCAATCGTGCGATTGAGTATGTCGGCTAAAAAACTGGCATGTAGGATAAGTAAGGCGGTTAAGTGTGTTAGAAGCAGATTTTATCTGCTATATTCTCACCCTCTCGTCCCTTTTGAACCCCAACACCCCTGCTCTTGCTATATTGAGTAGATTAGCTCCGTTTTGGTCAGTTTTGCTTGTTACGGATCGATTCTTGAATATGTTAAGCTGTGTACGTGGTTGAAATTGATCCAAA
This sequence comes from Flaveria floridana, assembly GCA_018326465.1. NCBI lineage: Eukaryota > Viridiplantae > Streptophyta > Magnoliopsida > Asterales > Asteraceae > Flaveria > Flaveria floridana. The sequence continues at coordinate 18,370 of BJCO01806530.1, forward strand.
AACATATTTTAAATCTGGGTTTCTGTTCAATCTTTCTGTTAAACTGAAAAGTGAAGGTTCGGGTCTTAGTTTTTATGAAGATTGATGAAATAAGGACCCGAAACGGTTGTAAATGAGGTGTATATGTTCTGTTGAGAATATTGTATAATCTGAACGGTTAAATTGAATTTTTGGATCAAATATGGTAAGAACACAGCTGCTGATCCGTTTCAGGCGAATGAGCCCAGTCGCATGACCCATTCGTGCGACTGAGTCAATCGCATTGTTCGATCGTGCGACTGAAGTTTAGTCGCATGAACCAATCGCACGAATGGAGGTCATTCGCACAAACCCTGCTACAGCTCATTCGCACCTCTGTCGTATGGTCCATTCGTACGATTAAGCTC
>BJCO01806574.1:0-17899 GCA_018326465.1 Flaveria floridana
ATATGTTTATATGTAATTAATTTTTTGGTTTGGAGATATATGTAATTAATGATATGAGGAATTGAAAATATGTAAATGTCCCTTGAAAATAATATGTTTATTATTTTAATTTAAATTTTATTAATGTTATTCATTATTCGTATTATGTTTTGTTTTTATATATATACACTTTTTAAATTTAATTTTCACATGTTACACTTAATTACTTTACTGATATATCGAATTAAGGACTTAACTTTGTTAGATTGATAAATTTCAAATGATTCAACCAACAATAGCGATATGCAATTCTCAAACTCATTGGTCTTCTCTCATTCTCATTTGCTCTAGTTCCTCGTAAAAATGATGTATGATTCTCATTTTCATCGTTCTTTTACCCTTAAGTACTGACTCCCGCTTTCCACGATTCCTAGTTTCATTGACAACCTCTTTTATCTTTCATACATGAGAAATTTTGAAGCCAAAACAAAAACTAGGGCTGTAAATGAAACGAACCAATGCGAATAAGACCTTATTCGTTTCGTTCATTAAGTAAAAGAAGTTGTTCATGAACTGAACATTTACCGAACGAGTTTTTTTTATTCGTGTCCGTTCATTAAAGAAATGAAGTATTCATGAAATGTTCACGAATACTTACTGGTCATAAATAAACACAAATAAAGACTAACGAACACAAAAAAAGGTTTACGAATTTAAACGTAAACGAATGAAAGTTGGTCAAATTTTAACAAAAACTAAACATAATTACCAGAATATGCTTGAAATAATTATTATACATATAAGAGCATTTACACCAGCTTTCTTATATTTATCTTATAATTACTTTAAAAATTAGTACTCTCCCTCATTTTTATTAAGTAATACTTTTTATATTTTTATCATTATTTTTTCTATCTACTCCATTTATAAGTCACAACCACTTTAAAAAAAATTTTAGAAAAAGTTTATAAGGAGTAAATTGTGTTTTCTTAAATTTACACAAGAATAGTAAATTTTCTCTTACTTGTACTTACAATAATTAACAACCATTCTATATAATTTAAGCACTTCACTCATAAAAATGTAAAGAACCTAATATGAATGAATGCTTTAAATAACACAAAATTTTAGAAGTTTGTTAAAATTTAGCATAAACAGAAGTTGAAAGCGAGCAAATGGAGAATGTTGGTGAAGACATATAGAATAGGTAGTGTTTCATATTTTTTAAAATTAAACCAGTCAAATAAAAATATAATATATAAAATCTTTAAATGAATAAATACAAATGAAGATAACACGTTATCGAACATAAGTGAACGAACGTGGCTTCTTTTCGTGTTCGTTCGTTTAACTTAACTAACATAATTTTTTCTTATTCGTGTTTGTATATTTATTAAACTAGGTTACAATCACGTGTAATACACAGACTAAATAAATTTATTGTTAAATGGTTTATAATATAAAGAGTTATGTTTTAAATATTATGTATTATACGGATTGAATAAACCCATGTATTACATATTCAAAAATTTTAAATTAACATATTCAAAATTTTAATTATGGATAGTTATTAATTAATAAATAGTTATTATATATTCATAATTAAGAGGAGAAAGAAGCGGGAAAACCAATTATTAGATGTCTTAAAATGGTGACAAGTGTCCGGATTTATTTTTATTTATTAGTAAAAATTAACTAACATGAACTTTTCGCTGAACAGTTCATGAACTATTTATAAAACGTTTGGTAGCCCTAATAAAGACCCCAACATTAAAGAAAATCCCCCTAAAATCTATATTTTCCTCTAAAATAATGGGAGCCCTATTTTTTTACATGGCTCCAAAGCCTAGCTTTATCCACTTACTCTTATGGGCCAACACCAACTATTTCCATTTTATAATAACTAGCCGAGTGTATATGCCTGGTATTAATTATGGGGTTCACCGCACTCCATGAAAGTTTACTTCGTTTTGTATATATGCGATCTAATATGAGTGACCATACGGAATTTGGACACTGATCCGCATAAAATTTTGACACCGGTATTTAAAAGAAGTTGGTGATGACTACAAGAAAAAACAGTTTAAGATTTTTAAATCTATAAGTATAAATCTATCATAAACTATTTAACACACATGATAGCATTTCTTATAAACACCATAGCTACTTATAAAATTAAGCAATTTACTCCATTCATTCTTATAAACCTAATCACCCATACACATAAGAGCTATTTTTAAAACAAATTAAGCCTTTTACTGTATCAGCCCAAACATAAACTAATTAGCTTAATGGTTAATAAACAATTCGATTACAATTTACAATATTAGAATATTAGCGGCAATTGTAGGGATGATTAGTTAATCAATATATGCGATTATGTGATCACGGGTTAAAATAACTTAAAGTTAATCAATATATGCGATTATGGATGAAAATGACATGATTTGAGTTTAAATGGGTTAAAATAACTTAAAGTTGGATGTGTTAAGTGCATTATATTGTGTTTAGGCTATAATGATATTGTATCGCTAAAATAGACTTTAATTATCTAAGTTTAGCTTAAACGTGTCAAAATGGGTGAAAACGACACGATTTGAGTTTAAATGGGTTAAAATAACTTAAAGTTGGATGTGTTAAGTGCATCATATTGGGTTTGTTTCAACATGATTAATTGACACTTAATATACTTTGCCAAAATATAAATGTATATTTTGTTTTTACAGGAGCTAATTTCAAGTTTGTTTCAAAATGCGGATTTTGTGTCACAAGTGACACAGTCAATTACTTCATAAAAGGCTCCAAATCAAGCTGAAGAAGATGATTCGGACGAGGGGGATGAATAGCGTATTGTATCACCGGTTAAGTTTGTTAATTTTAGAGTACTTATGTTTAAGTTTTACGACCAACTTACTTATGTTTGAACTTAATTATATATGATTGTATGATATTGTGAAGGTTATTGGAAAATCTGAATGTTATTTGTATGAAATTTGAATAAATGTTATATTAGAAAATTTAGGTTTATTGTATCAAAAACTGAAAATTTAAAATATTAAAAAAAATACTCACCTTTAGCGGCGACTTGTCGCCGCTAATAGTCACCGGTAATCTGACACAAATGCGGATATTTATTAGCGGCGACTATGTGTTTATTAGCGACGACATCATTAGCGGCGACTTAGTAGCGTCGACATGTTGGCCATTAGCGACGAACTATTAGCGGCGACTTATTAGCGGCGATAGGTCGCCGCTAATGGTCGATATTTTTGTAGTGTGACGATCGGCGCATTGTGATTACATATTTTCTATCATATTTTCTAATGACGATTAACGTATTCTATTATATATTTGAGTTTTAACTTGATTATGTTTTTTTTATTGTGTGACTACAAATTATCGACCCTTCTAGAAAAAAAATTCTAAGTCCGTGATATGTCATTGTTACGTGAAAGACACATTTGGTTATTGAATTCTCTCAAGTCGGTATTTTACATTTTCCACTAATATATGATACACATTTTCACCGAAATAAATATAAATAATGCACAAAAATGTAAAAGTTGAACGAATAACATTCTGAAACTCAAAACTTTTTATTGGTTTTTGTATCAAAAAGTATTGATTAAAATACAAAGAAAGTTTTGGGATTCACAATTGAATTTATATATTCGTTTTTGGCTTGTTCATGCATCTCTTAGCCCGATATGATTATAAATATAAACTTTTGTGTTGCCTATACTCTATCCATGCATCATTATTTAAGCACGAAAACAACATGTCACTTAATAATTTCATGAAGACATCCACCCCCACGTAAGTGTTCTCCCTAAGATTTTGAAGGTGCAACATAAAGCTTGTTAGATTACTAAAAATGGGCCCTAGGTTTCATCATTAAGAAAATATAATGAGAACAAATTACGTATGAACTAGTTAAGGATAACAAAATAACTTTATCTCGACAATAAACGACAAAACTTGAAATATTGAGGGCATGTTAGGGGTCAACTTTTGAAGTGGGAAGGCTAATGGAAATCAAATCTCTGCTAAGATGTATCGAACATGTACATATAAGAAATATTATGATAGTTACAATGTACGTTCATTACAAAAATAACAAAAGAAAAATATTGAAAAATCCTGGTATTTGGCGCTTAAACTCTGGTACTTTTTATTAAATTAATAAAAAGAATGTGGGCATTAGAAATTGAAATTAGAGCATATGGCTTGAAGGATTCGGGTATAGGGATAAATACTTGAACTCAAACTGTACTGCTCTTGATAGTAGTGTGGTGTTCAATCGAAGACTTTACAAAGGAACCAAGGACAAGGGGATAATTCAATAGTCTAACCTAAATGTATGATGTAAAACGTAGTACGTGTGAATAAATTTGGATATGTGTGCTGAAATTAATTACCTAAGATACGATGAATGACAAGAATGTAAAATTATTCCTGGATAGTGTAAAAGTACACATATTGTATTAGTGCATTCTTAGAATTATCATACTCGTATAAAAAGATGGTGTAAAGAAAGTTGAGTGAACAATGTGTAATGCCTTATATGCATGTGCTAGCATATATGCCTAAATTAGGATTCATTCTAGCTATTAGTTTGTGAAGTTCTAGAGTCGGATAATTCTAATATGGGCATTGTACTTTTAGTTCAAAATAATGACCACTAATAGAAAGAAAAGTAGTTATCATAGCTACCAAAATGATAATAAATATGTGAATTCCCATGTGGATATTATAGAACTCTTTCAGGAGAAAACTCACTGATAAAAAAAAGAGTAGATGGCAAAGGCTCTCCAAAAATTCTTTCAATTTTGGTGAAGCATATTGAAAATATGAATGAGAATCATTTTTTAAAGAAAATGCTAAAACCCGAGTCTGGACAATCATATTGTTCGTTTAGAAGATTTTTAGATTGTAATTGAAAACAATTTGGGAGAAGTTGTTCCGCTAATTAGTTAGAGATGGATTGTTGGATCGGGTTAAGGACACCAAAAAAGACTACTCTGTTTGATGGCATATGACAAATACGGAATCTAAGTCAACTTTCTTACTTAACAAATACATATACTTCGAGGAATAAAAACGACACACGAAGTTCTTTCAAATTATACACTTGCTTAATCTTTTCTAAGTACAAATTGTTATAATCAACAGATAAACAAGTGGGCTTACTAGTTAACCTCAAAATTATACAAGTGAGAGATATTTATACTATAAAAGCTAAACATAAAGAATAAATCACTTCACATGTATTTCTGGTTTAGGAAAAGATATGTACAACATACACATGCAATTGACACATCAGAATTTTGCAGCTTTAGTACTATGTTGTCTCTAACAAGTAGAACACAGTAGCCGCAAAGGTACTTTGGTACAGACAATCTTGTCTAATATTGTAGTTAATCAGCAACTCATCCATTTAAGTGCTGATAAGCAGTCAATCAGCACTTCATCACTTTCAGTGCCAATCGGTAGTAGTTCACACTTGGCAAAATTAAAAAGTTGACAATCAGTACTGAATCTTTGAGTTTTTGGAAGCTTAATTCTCTTTATAAATCAACAAATTTCCCCTAGGATGTTGCTATCAAAACTCTTTCTTCATCCTTTAAGCATCCTTATCAGCAGTGACTCATACATGTATCCTCTTCTATCTCTTGAGGGGTTTTCAAGAGGTAGACTGACCAAGTACTTCATGTTGTGTCGAGATAGTCTAAAGAGATCATACTCTCTGACTTCAGTTTTGCCGGCACCAGTAAAGGTTAGGCAGAAGGTGTTGGTTGACGAGTTGTAACTCTAATGTGTGATTGGATCATTAATGCTATAGGACCGGCTAAGGATGGTCAATACAATCAGTCTAACAATGAGGAGAGTGTTAGAACACTTAACTGATCAAATATAGAACCAAGTTTATATAGAAGATGCTAAGAACACAAGTAAGTAATGAGACAGAACAAAAGAATAAGAACACGATAAATATGGTTTTTAAGAATGTTGTATATTGCTCTCTAGTTCTATTAGAAGTGTTACAAAGCATGAAAAGAAATAAAAGAACCTGAGATACTTTATACTACATCCTATAGCCGACTATGCTTTGAAAGGCAGCTGGAAACACTAATTTAGACAAAAAGATCAATGTATAGTCTAAAGGCAGATTGCCTTTTGACTTATGACTATGACATTCCATAGCTCACATCCAAATATATTACAAAAAGGATAAAAGGTACACAGTAGAAAGTTACAAACTCTAAACCTTAATCTACAGTACCAAAAGCATGGACCCTTTCCCTAACTTATACAAGTTGGTGAGTCTTCAGAGTTGCAGCGAAAAGTGGGTCAGCTTTTTGCAAAAGTTGCTCAGAGAAAGCATGTCTTCTCTGTCTTCAGAAGCTCTTTGGTTGCTTTGGATGCATCAGCCTTTCTAATATAACCTTACAAACTCTCCCTTGGTTGATGCTACCAAAACACAGAAAGTTATTAAGATATTGACAGTCCTTATTAGGATCAAGACCATTTCCTTCTTCATCAATTGGTCAGGATCCCTCAGACTCTCATAATACCTTCCCATGTCATAGAGATGACGCAGAGGTAGATCAAGCATGTCATGCCAGAAATAGACATCTTGACCTCCTTGATCTCTGATGACATACCACCTATCTGGATTTGTAGCAATAGTCCAGGACAAGATGGTTCTTTTAGCTACAAGAGGTTGTGCTTGAGTTGGAGTTGGTTGAGTAGCATTTTTTTACACTTCCACAGGATGTTCTGACTCATCTTGAGGTGTGGAGGTGGATGCCTTTGTATTCTTCTTAGAAACACATTTCATGGCCATCCTTTTCCTTCTCTTTGAAGTCTTTAACTGAGAAGAATGGTCTTCAGTACCAGGTTGTTTTGTTTTGTCTTTCTCAGTCGGGTCCTCTTCCCTCATAGGTTTAAAAGGAGAGGGAACAAGACCCTGCTGTGGATTAGAAGATGAAGTTGGCTGAGATGCAGCTCTTGGTCTAGGTTGTGTTGTCTCAGTGGGTTCAACCTTGACCTCAACTTCAGGAGGAGCTTGACATGGTGGAGAATGCAAGTCAACAATCTCTCCCCTTTTAATCTTCTGCTTGATCACTCTAATGTGCTCATACATAGTGGATAGAAACATTGGAGCAAGCATCCTTTTAGAGAATCCATAAAACTTCAAGAGGCTCATCATCCTCCGCCTATCAGCAGACTTCTTTTGGCTATTTTGGATGATGGTTCTTGACTTTGCAGCTTTTTCCCTCATCTTTCTCTTAGCCTTTTGTTCTTTAATAACTTGTTGTTCCAACTACTTAAGATACTCGAATTTAATATACTTATATGATAGGGGAAGAAGTGTAGATGCCTCATAGAGACTGGTGGAACTTGGATAGTTAATCATATTTTATCTATCAACTTCCTTGTCTACATAAGGTTGCTAAGTTGCCACAGCCTCTATCTCAGGGCTTTCTTGAACTAGGGAGAGGGTAGGAGCATGTTTGTAAAACCTTTTCTGCCTTCTTTCTTCTATAATCTTGAGGAGCAACTCTGTATCGTCTGCCTCCTTCATCACTTTTAATAGCTCTATGTCAGCCAGTTTATTAAGTTCCTCTAAAGGAAGCGAGATGAGTTCATCCACATTGTAGTTCTTGGTCCCCAAGTAGTTTAATCAGGCTACCCTCAACTCATCATCTTGAGTATTTGGCTTGGGGGCAGCCTTGATTGCAGCTTCATAAAGCCTGGGGATCCTCAGGAATCAGTTTCCTTTTTTGTCACTCACAAGCCTTGGTGATTCAGGATGGAGAGAGTTTTGGCCTTCATTGCTTAATTCAGCAGTCAAGCTCTGGCATGAGAGAGGTTGTGAAGCACCTTCACCAGCTGGTGCCTCACTCATGAACAAGGTTCACAGGGTCTATCTCTGGGCCTTCAGTCAAGGTTCCCCTTTGAAGCTAATCTTAGGGTCCAACTCAATATCCAGTTGACCAATGATATTGCCTATTAGCCTTTGTTTTCTTCTTTATCTAAACTCTTCAACTATCCTATCTTGAATCCTCTCATCCATTCTGTCGGCTTGGCTGTTTTGACTTGGGTTGGAAAGTGACATATGGACTAGAGGAAGACTGTCATAGTACTTCAAGGTTTGAAAATTGAAGACCTCTTGCTGCCCTTGAAGTCTAGGTAGTATCAGGGCTCTCCTATCAGCATCATACCTCCACCCTAGCATTTCATTCTCAACATCATAGGGTGGGGCAGACATTGCCTTTGGGATACCCTCCTCAAACAAACTTTGTATGAGTGAGTCAACATCAATGTGGACTTGAGGAGGTTACTGAGTATGGACAATTGCAAGTGAGGATGGTGAATCCTTAATGTCCATTCTCTGAGAAAAACTCCAAGGTTTCGTAATTGCTTCGACTTTTTCCCCCTTTTTGGTAGCATCACCATCTTGCATAGGTGAGTTGGGGGTTAAGTCTATCACATCTATAGGTTCTTGTGTTCCTGGTTAAGTCGTCCTTAAAGGTCTCTTAGCTAGTTTTTCCTTGAAATCATACATCTTAAGTTGGTGATCATGGACCCTTATTTTCAAGGTAGTCACTTGAGATTCCAAGTGACTAACCTTGTAGACTGAATAAGTGCATGTTTTGGTCAGGTTATGTATCTTTAGTCTCATGTTCCCCTAAACTTCATTAGAAGAATAACTAGGGATGAGAGAATATGACCTAAGTCTTCTTCCTTATCATCAGTATGTTATTCTTGGCTGCTGGATTTCCCATGCACATTGACAGCTTTAGTTGAAGTGTCAATAGGCTGGGTTGCCATGGTTGAGGTCTTAATGATGTAATCACTTGCTAAAGTGAGAGCCTCTTCCATATGAATCTTCTGAACATGTTTAGGGAGATCTACCTCACTAGTAGGTGGATGATCTGGGCTAGATATAGGAGAGGCAGGAGTACTCATCTCTCCTTGAGAAAGGGTAGAGAAGAGAGACTCATGATACTCACTGAATCCTATATCTTCATCATCAGAGAACTCTATGGTGGGAATGGGTTGGTTTAGATCAAGAGACTGGGGATGGTAACCGTCCCCTGAAGGTTGTTCACTAGAGTTTTAAGACTGTGAGTGAAGGCTTAAGGATATTGGGGTAGCTCATCAGTATGAGCATGAGGAACCTCAACACTGATCATTGGAGAGATGGGAGTGGTTTGCTCCTTAGGGGAAGTGGGAGCTCCAGTGTCTACTTCCTCCTGCATAGGTGGTGATATGGGGTCCTGCACAAGCTAAGTAACTTATGCAGGGGTTCGTTTGGATTTTCTTTGGTAGGTGATGATTATTTGTAGCTGTGTGGGTTGTTGTGAAGTAGAAGGTATGAGTTCAATACTAGCTGGTGTTGGTAGGTTGCCACCTTAAGCAATGAGCTCTAACATTTTTTTGAACTAGGGCTGTTTCTACCCCTGAGAAGCCATTGTAGGCTTTCTTATTGTCTTAAAGAGACCGGGCTTCATCTGTCCCAATTTTAGAACATTACCTGTATCCCTCAACTGTGAGCCCAGTTCACAGTTGAGAATGTGCTGGACATATCTAAGGAACATATAATGTTCTAAGAAGTCCAAGTTTGCAAGTAAATTAGTATACATAAATTATGTACCTGAACTTGACCCCCTGAACCATCCCATGGACTATAAAAGAAATGTCTTCAGGAATCTGGTCCCATCCTCCATGCTTGTAAGATAAACTGTTAATGACCACATGGAAAAGGTATTTCTATTTAGAAGAGACTTTCCTTTTCTTGAAGGTTCTGACTGAGATATCACCTTCATAGCCCATCTCAAAGGACTGGTTAACAGCAGATTTGGGGAAAGACAATTCACCTTCTACATCATCCAGCTGAAGATGAGTGTTTATTGAGGATGGAGTGATGAAGATTGTCCTCCCCTACACTGTGGCAGACAGTGCGTTTTCCCCATCCATGGTGATATCTTGGCAGGTCCTCCAAAAGCCCAATAGCTGATCCTCATAGAGTGGAGGATCTATAGTGAGGAGGTGAAGAAGTTGGATAGAGTAAGAAAGAGACAAACCTTTGAGAAACATAGATCTTTCTTAGAGTCTAATAGAGCAGCTTGATTATGTTACCTGTGAAGGTGCATGGAGAAATCGGGTTGGTTTCTGCGATCAGGGTTGACCATTTGAGGTAGCTTTGTTGTGAAGGAAGATAAGAACAAGGTCAATTAGTGGGTGAATTTAGGTTTGAGAATTTACAGATGAAGAAGATGGTGATAGAATAGGGAACAGTTGGATGTATATATATGAAATGGATTCGAGACAAAGTTAATGTAAAAGGATAAACTTTGAAATCTGAATGTCGGTCCCACCCCTAAAAAAGTGCCCAAAAGATAGTTTTCTTGGAAGTCGAAAATATTCCGAAGGAATTTTGTCTTCGGAAGTTTTATAAAAACTTTCGAAGCCAAATTTGACTTCGGAAGATATTCCTTAGCTTTATGAAAATTTTTTCAGAAGAAAAAATATGTAACTATTTTCTCTTCTGAGACATATTTGGCTTCAGAATAGATTAAAACTTGGAAGTTTTAGTCTTAAGGGAATAATCTTTCGAGACTTAATTGCTTTATGAAGAAACTTGTTCTTCAGATACATATAGGTACTTAGAAACATATTTTTGCTTCGAAAGATATAAAAATTTCTTCTGAAGGTAAATTTTTTATAAGTAGTTATCTGATTTGAAAACTTAATATTCTTCTGAAGACAATATTAATGTTTTCCAAAAGAAAATGTGTTTAAAATTTCTAGAATTCCAAGGAATATCATTTGAAAAAGATGCTTCCAAAATAAACTAAGCTTATGTTGATGATAGTTTACACAACTTAGGACACATATGTTTTAGAAATAGTGTTGAATTAAGTTTTAAGAAAATATACTCAAAGTTAATCATCCCAATAGCTGATACAAGATATTTAAATCTTTGTTCATCAAAAGCCTTTATGAACAGATTAGCATATTGTTCATTTGTGTTAAGTTTGGCTAGTTTTATCAATCGTTTTTCAAAATCATCTCTAATTAGAAGATACCTGATGTTGATGTGTTTTTTCCTTGAGTACTGCACATGATTCTCTATAATAGAGATAACACTATTGTTGTCTATATGGATTGGAGTCTCCTTGAAGTTGAATCCATAGTCCAACATCTGATTCTGAATCCAAAGCACTTGAGCACAGCAGCTAGCAGCAACAATGTATTCAGCTTCAGCAGCTGATGTAGATACACAAGATTTTTTCTTGCATTAACATTAGACTATCCTTCCACCAAGGAAATGACACCCCCAGATGTAGACTTTGCGGTCATGTTGCATCCACCATAGTGACTATCTTTATATGCATAAAAATTAAAGTAAGAATTCTTTGGATACCAAAGGCCTAGCTTAGGATCACCTTTGAGATATCTATGAATCCTCTTGATAGCAACCAGGTATCACATCTTGGGGTTGGCTTGATATCTTGCATGAATTCTTAATATCTTGCATGAATTCATGTAACAAACATGATATCAGGCTTGCTAGCTGTGAGGTACATAAGACATCCAATCACAGCTCTGTAAAGATGTTAGAACTTCTTAAAGATTAACATGTTGTCTTTATTTGTGTTTTGTACAAGTTTTGTTATAGTATAGGGACTAGTTTGTAAATAGTAGTTCCTTTGTTTATTGGTAGTATAAATAGCTTAGATGTGTGTAGGCAGTAGGAGACTAGAGATAAGACTTGTAACTGCTACTACACTTGTAATTGTCTTTGCTTTCTATCAATAAACGACTATGAATTTTTCTTGATTGTTTGCTTAGATTTGATTGCATTCGTATGTTTTTGATTGAATTGTATTCTAACATCAACACAGATTGATTAAAATCTTTGTTTTCATTGTGCAGATGAATGATTTAAAGTTTGAGCCTAAGCATAATGTGTCTGCTTTACTAAATAAAGACATTCAAGATGCAGTCAGCTATGAAGAAATGCCATGTGCCATCAGCCAGTTGTGTATGCAAGACTGATCAGAAAGTTTTGGCACACTGCATCAGTAGAGCTTAATGATGAAGGAAGAAAAGTACTTAGAGGATTTGTGACAAATGATAGAATGATAGAAGTTTCTGAAGACTCTATCAGATCCTCATTAAGATTGGGTCACAATGATCCAGAGGATCTTTCTGAGCTCATATTCAATGAATGCAGAGAAACATTCATTGAAATGGGTCATCTAGACCATTTTCCGAAAAAGCAATTCTTCAAAGCCAGAGTCTTCAATCACTGGAAGCTCTTGTGCTATATCTTTTAGCACTGCATGTCTAAGCGAAGCGCAGGATGGAATTCTTTTCCTATAGACATTGCATCTCTGATAGTGGCATTGGCTACTAATAGAAGGTTTAACATGGCTAAGTGGATAATGAATGGATTTATATTCAACTTTGAAAAGGGCATTAGGAACAAATACCTGATGTATCCTAGGTTTTTACAAATGATCATTAATGAAGTACACCCAGACTTTTATGCTTATGGAATTGGTGGTGACATTCTTGAGTTTTAGCATATGTCTGAGATATCATATAAGAGATTAGCAATGATCACTGGTGCTCAAAATGTACCTACGTTTCAATACATGATGAATATTGCTAATGATGATGTTGATTTCAACATAGATCACTTCCACTTAATTGAAGTTGAACAAGTGGATCCTGTTGATCTTGTTGATGAAGTTCCTCAAGTAATCTCTGATGATGATCATGAAGACAATGATGATGATGATGAAGGTGATGATGACAATAAAGATGATGAAGATAATGATAGTTCAAGCAGTGATGGTGATGATGCTGATGATACTGCTGAAGTTCATCAATCTAAGAGCAGTGAAACTACTATCTCTAATCATGGTACTGAGACACATGATATTGATGAAGGAACATCTGGTAGAATTGCTCATGATGAAGAAATGACTGAAACTCAAGTTGATGATGAGAAAGATGTTAATGTTCATGAAGAAGATGTTCAAAATCACACTTTTTAATTTTATTTCATAGATGCTATAATTTCTGAGCCTGTATTTGAAAGTTCTAATCCAATAGAAGCTGAAGAAACTCCAGTTATTACAGCACAAAATGTGTCTATACAAACTGAAGATAGTCTGGATGTGGATGAACTTCAAACTTTGAAAGAATCAAACAGTGCTCAAGAAAAGATAATTGGTGATTTGAAAGAAGAAAATGTGAAGCTAAAAGAAATTATTCAAAAGAAAGATGTTGAGATTGAAGCTCTTGTAAGAGACAAAGATGAGATTTGAAGATCAAGTATAGGTTGGACTCACCTTAGATTAGTATTTTTATATATTTCTATGTAATAGGATTAATGTTAGATTACTTTTGTAAGTTGATTAGTTTAATTAATCACTTTTTGTAGTCCAGCGAAACTGTGAGCGAAACTGTAGTTTCGCTCACAGTCAGCTGTTTAATTTACCCGGCGAAACTGTTGTTTCTGCCGGGCGAAACTATAGTTTCGGCAGCACAGTTTCACAGTCAGCGAATCTGTCTGCGAAACTAAGGCTGCTATATATAGAAATCATTTTGTTCATTGTTTGGCATCCTTATAAAAACCCTAATCGAATATCTGTGTTGCAAGTGCCTTTTGTAAGCTGTTTCTTATTGATATATATTGAGCTTATCTTATTTCATTGTATTGTTGCTTAATGGGTCATCTTTGAATACATTTTGGTCTTTATTGTTCATATAAATCATTATATGTGTTGTTACTTCTGGTATTGAATGATTCAAACCTTCATTTGTACTGAAAATTGATCATATGGACCAACAAAATGGGATCAGAGCCTTAGTGCTCTTGATTGTTTAAGGTTTTTGGTTGTTTTTGTTCAAATACCACTATTTCTTTAATTCTAGATCAAATTTGAGGGTATTTGATATGGAAGTTGATTGAATTTTTCTTGCTTTTAGTTGGGAAAGATCTGTGAATCATCATATCTCAAATTCATTGAGATTTGGGTGATTTCAGGCCGTTTTCGGGGTTTATAGGGTTTTCAGATTCTTTCAGCGAAACTATAGTTCTTTCAGCGAAACTGTTACATTCTCCCAGCAAAACTACAAGTGTTATACACTCTGTAGTTGTTTTTAGCCTTTCTGCGAAAGTAGAAACATTGAGCGAAAGTTCATCGGTGCTTGTGTATCATTTAAAGCGAAATTGCTGTTGAAAATACACTAAACGAAAGTTAAAGCTTGTTTCCTACGAAACTCTCAGCGAAACTAAGCATTTGACTGCTTCCGGCTAGCGAAACTGCTACCGAAATTGCGAGCGAAATTACCACTTCCCAGCGAAACTAGTTTCTGCGAAACTAACTTTGCGAAATTACCATTTCCTGCAAAATTACCTCTTTCTTCAGCGAAATTAGCATTTCAAAGATGACTTCTCTCACTTTTGCTGATCTAGAGAGTGTTGCTCCCATTAGACCTCCAAGACTCATAAACGGGGACAATTTTGAAGACTAGAAGAGATATCTCAAGTCCTTCTTCTTCTACACCGATCACAACCAATGGGGCTCAATTATCACTGGACCACACAAGCCAACGGTTACTGTTGGTGGTACAGTATCTTAAAACATGGACTCTTCCACATTCGCCGAGAAGGATCAGAAGCTGATTGATCGAGACTAAAAAGCCTTTGGAGCTTTGACGCTCTGTCTTGCACCTGATATTTATAATCGATTTGCTGAACACAAAGATGCAAAATCTTTGTATGATGCCTTGTGTGAGTTCTATGATGGAAATGAAGATCTTAAGAAAGACACGAAAGCCCAAGATCAGAAGGAGTTCAATTCATTTGTCGGACACAAAAATAAAGACTTGACTGATATCACTAATCGATTTTTGTCTGTATCAAGTACTCTAAAGAAGTATGATGATCAGTTGGGTAATCACAAGCAAGTGAATAAGCTCCTAGACTCTCTTCCACCTCAATAGAGCCTACAAGTGAGAATGCTGAAGCAAGAGAGAAACTTTGTTGACTATAAGCTGATGGATGTAATTAACAAATTGAAGTCCTTTGACTTAGATCTGAAAAGGTGGGAATTTAATCAGACTATGATGCCTACATCCAGTTATACTCAGAATGCTGCATTATTATCTTCTGTTGCAAGCTCTCCAATGGAGGCATCTCATCAAGGAGGAGTGAACACCGGTGAATACTCTGGAGGTTGTAGTAGTATAGGGAGAGAGTAAGGGAACTTGAAAGCAACTGTTGAAACCTCTGTTCCATCTGAGACGATGGCTCTTTTTGGAATGTTCGTTCAGAGTTATGAAGCACTTGTAGCTGGGAATTTGGAAGGAAAAGGTATGACGATGGAGGATATGTATCAGGTGGATCCTGATGATCATGAAGAGACTGATATTCAATGGTAAATGGCAATGTTGACACTAAGAACCTGATGATTTATGGAGCGAACTGGTAGAAAAATTTGTGGAGGTCAAAGCTCTAACTCCGAACTGGGTTTTGATAAGTCTAAACTAAGATGTTTCAATTGCAAACAGTTAGGACACTTCAAATGTGAATGTCCTCTGCCAATTGTCACTGATCCTGGTAATTCAGGAGTCCTAAGATTAGTTTCAAGTGGGGGTAAAGAGGAATCAAATCACAAAAAGGAGACAGCATTGATTTCTAAATTTGACTGGAGTACTGAAGTTGAGGAGACAAGAGAAGAGGTTAATCAAGCACTGGTAGCTGAGATTGTGAAGGAGATGAAGAAGGATGAGAAGATGAAAGAAGGTGATATGAAGGAGATTAAGAAGGAAAGAAGTCAAACCACTGAGCTAGAAAAGCATAAGGATGATGTTGCTACTGCTGTTGAGGAAAACAAGTTGAGTACTCCGGTATGTCAATGTGAGAAAGCTCTTGCGGCTGAAAAAGTGGCGATGGGACTTCCCTATGAGGTAATTCAAGATATGTGTTCATCAGCTTGCAAAATTAGGTTATTTGGGGTCTATAAATCTAAACGTTTGCTAATAATGAAAAAGAATTGAAACGAATTAATGAGCTTAAAACAAACGAGTCTAAATATTTTGTTAAATTAAATGAAGCTTTAAAAGAAAATGATCACTTAAAAAGAATAGTTTTGGAAAGAAATGTTAAGGTTAATAATCTGACTGAAAGGGTTGCTCTTGCTGAGTTTGAAACAAGCAAGCTTCAGTCAAAGCTTGATAAATGGACTATATCGGGAATGAAACATGATGATTTATGTAAATCTCAACGGGGGGCTAGGATTAAAACAGGTTTGGGATATGAAAATGCTAAGGTTTATCCTCCTCCTAGTACTTACTGTTATTCACCTATACCTATTCCTCATCCTTCTAATGATTTGATCTAAATAGATACTAACAGTATATGTCTGCAGGTTTAGAAGGTGTGAATCCTAGGCATGTTCATGAGGACTACGATTATGGACCGACTAGCGGGCTTGGATGCTCTAGCCATAGTACATTTGAATCTCAGTGTTTTGTTTTAGATCATAGACCTAGTTTAAATTCTGTTTTTGTCTCTAGTGATTCTGTAAAAGACTCTATTTCTTCATGTTCTAATGATGCTTTTGTTTCATCTTTAAATTATGTGGATTGTGATGTTGCTACATCTTTTGATTATGTTGAGACTGATATCACTGTGAAGAGTGATGAGAAAATTAAAATTAATTGTTTTGAAAAATTCTTTTCTCACCCTATTCCATCTTTTTCTCCAGCTAAAATTTCTATGTCAAATGAAAGAGTTATATCCTCATCTGAAGTAAGTAAAACTGGTACTAGTACCGCATGTATTTCAGATAACGTCTCATCTTCCTCTGTAAATAATCAATCTTCTTCGAATAAAATAGATCTATAGACATGCATGAGACATACAGTGACGTTGATTCTAGACTGTCTGAATGTGATGAGGAAATATGCATTGATAAAATCCCAACCTTATTACATAACAGACCTAGATTAAAACGACAATGTTTTTGATGTGGTAAAGAGGATCATGTAGTTAAACACTGTCCTCAGCTTCATCATAGACATGTTAATAGAAATTCTTTTGGTAATAGGTTAACTCAATTAGTTAATAACTTCTTTTGTAAGAAATCTGTTATTCCTAAACCCAAAGTTGTTCAAACTTGGGTTCCTGTTTCACCTGGTTAACCTTTTCTTGTTATTCTTGTAGGAGTCATCCACTAAAGTTGTAAATAGTGTATGGCATTTTGATAGTGGATGCTCCAGACATATGACGGGACTTAAAGACCTATTGTCCAATTATTGGATAATCAATGGAGGTTACGTCGCATTTGCCAGCAACAAGAAAGGAGGGAAAATGATTGGTCAAGGAGACGTTTCCAACGGCTCCGCTCCCTTACTTTAGAGAAAGTCAACTACGTACCTGAGCTTGCATTTAATCTGTTGAGCGTCTCTCAGATTTGTGATAAAAGCATTCCGGTCTTATTCAAGTCCAATGAATGTCTCTTTTTGAAATCTGAGATAGATATTCCAGATGATATGGTACTAATGCGGGCTCAAAGGAAGCATGATACATATCTTCTTGATATGAGTTCAAAGGATTCAACATCTACCGTCACCTGTCTTCTGTCCAAAGCTTCCACCTCTGAGTCTTTCTTATGACATCGCAGATTGGGCCACGTTAATATTAAAAATATAAATAAATCAGTTAAAAACAATCTTGTTAGGGGATTACCTTTAAAAGGCTTTTCTGTTGTTGAAAAATGCATGGAGTGCGCAAAGGGAAAACAACATAAGAAACCACATAAACCTAAAATTGAAAATAGCATATCCAATCCCCTCGAGTTGTTACATACTGATCTGTTTGGCC
>BJCO01806682.1:0-12501 GCA_018326465.1 Flaveria floridana
ATGTATGTATGTATGTATGTATGTATGTATGTATGTATGTATGTATGGATGGATGGATGGATGGATGGATGGATGGATGGATGTATGTGTGGATGTATGTATGGATGTATGTATGTATGTATGGATGTATGTATGTATGTATGCATGCATGCATGCATGTATGTATGCATGCATGCATGCATGCATGTATGTATGTATGCATGCATGCATGCATGCATTTATGCATGGATGGATGGATGGATGGATGGATGCATGTACGTATGTATGTACGTATGTATGTATGTACGTATGTATGTACGTATGTATGTACGTATGTATGTACGTATGTATGTACGTATGTATGTAGGTATGTATGTACGTAGGTATGGTACGTATGTATGTACGTATGTATGTACGTATGTAAGTACGTATGTAAGTACGTATGTATGTACGTATGTATGTACGTATGTATGTACTTATGTATGTACGTATGTATGTACGTATGTATGTACGTATGTATGTATGTAGAAAAACATACTTCCACGCTTTGCTTCAACTAGTCGCTCATAAAAAGTGTTATAATTGTACTTGTAGATCTCCGGCTTGGGAGACTCACATAAACGTCCCCATGTGTGGTTAAACTTTCCCCGGTCTTCTTTCGTGAAACTTGCTTTACATTGTTTCCCGATATTTTTATCAATATGCCACCTGCATAAATACTTTTGTAAAACTCTGAAATCTCCCAAGGATTAATCAACCAAGATCTCAATCTTAAGAATGTGGAATGTAATTGAGATTGGAAGAAGAAACAAGAATTAAAAGCATAAACTTCATTCAATTGATAATCAAAATGATTACAATCTTGTGCAAATGCATAGAGAACATACAAAGTGATATGCGAAAGATTAGAACTGGAGTGCTATCCTACAAAAACGAAAAACAGACTATTTATACAACACAAAATAGTTCTCGCGTGACTGCTTTTCGCGCGGAAACTATTTTCGCGCGACTTCTCTTCTCGTGCAACTAAACTTCTTTTTCGCGCGACAAAGCTTTAGAAAACCACCTTTATTCAATCTTTAATTATTTTGCCGAGCCTTTGATAGTCTTCTACAATCTCCCCCTAGGCTCGGTGAAACAATCTTAGTCAAGATCAACATTTGCTTTCTTGTATGATCCGCCATCCATACATATTGGCAAGATAGAAAATAAACAGACTCGTTAGCTGAGATAGGACAGTGTAGCAGCTTATTCAAGTCTTCTTTACCAAACTTCATTAAGTTAGCTGGATCAATTATTTTGTATGATCTATCAACACATTTGATCACAGCCTGACCTGAATCCTTTTCACAACTCCATGTAATAAATTGCTTTAACAAATTTGGAGGAACTGGAGCATGAAATGGAACTTTCCTGATGTAATTGGGATGTTGATAAACTCTTATCTTCATTGGAGCTTTAGTGTTTTCATTTATTCTGTAAGAGTCATCAATCAGTTTAGATTTTGCAGTCTTGAAATTTTTGAAGTTTGTCTTCATCTCCCGTCTTATTTTAGATCTCATCAGCTCAGCTTCTCCATGATTACTTTCATTAAAGAACGGAACTTTTCCCATAGAATACAAATCAGCAGCTCGTAGAATATGGAACTCTTAAGTACTCTTTAAATAATCAATCTCTCCATTCTTCCTTTTAATCACATACATTTTCTTCTCTCCATCATACGCCCAGCTAACAACATGAGAAAGTTCACCATACTTGTCTTTTGGCTTCGAGATGTATAAAAAATGTGTTTCTGTAGGAGGTGGAGGTGCTCTGAACTGTAAACCACCTTTGGTATACAAGATAATCTGACCAGTAACATCCTTTTGTATTGAAGCAGATTGAGTTGGTTCACTTACAAAATCTGATGGGATCTCACCTTCTTCCAGATTTATATCTTTGAACAAATCTTGTAAGTTGTTTCCAAATATATCAGTATACTCATTTGGCTCATCCATCATCAAATAAGCCAAACTCTTCTTCAGTAGCTTCTGTAGATGTAGATTGCTGAAAAGAATACAACTCTTTTTCATACAAATCTTCGGTAGTAGGATCCAAAGGTTCATATCCTTCTGGATTACTAGCACTTGGTCCTGATACATTGTCAGTGCTAGTGTCACCAGTTGGATTAACAGATAAACCAACATCACCTCCATCATCATCTTGATTGTCATCATCATCTCCGCCATCATTATCATCATCGTCATTATCTTCATCATCTTCATCATCTAACTCATCATCAGAATCACTAAAGTCAACCATCTCATCATCTTCTTCTTCATTCACAATTGGAATAGGCATCATATGCTCTGGCTCGACAAAATCTATAGGATTTACAACTTCAGTAATAGGTACCTCAGGTGTAGTTTGATCACCTTCAGTAACACTAATACTTGGTTGTGTATCTGTAGTATGAGCTTCTGTAACTCTTTCTTCTTCTTGTACATCAACTACAGGGGATGGGCTTGGTGAACGCCTGCTCATCTCACCAACAACAGTTGTAGAACGTACAACCTGAGGTTGATGGAAATAGGTTTGAGAGATAAACTCTCTCATCTCTTGCAGTTGTCTCTCCAATCCGGTAGTATAATCAATGACATTCTTCATTTGAAGCTCAAGAGAAGTAATTCGTGAATCCTCGAGACTTGAATCAAGGTGAATAATAGAAATCATCTTTGTCTTCTCATCATTCTCCTTTCTTAACTCAGCAATTAACTTTACATTCTCGAAGCTTTCTTTTTCTAAGTTCTTCACCCTCTCTTCCAAAGTGATAGAAGAAGATTGAGGAGCACTGGAAGTTTCTTCTCTTCCTCTGAACTCAAGAGGAGTGTTCAGAAAGGTATCGACATCAAACTCCAAATTGTCTTGTCATGGTGGAGTTGAAAACCCAGACTCTGTAACATTAGCTGGTTCAGATACAGGAACAGTCACTGTCTTAGATACAGTAGTGGTGACATCAGCTTGTGTTTCTTCTTCGGTCACCACTCTTTCAGCTGATCTCTGAATGTTAGTAGTGGTAGTCTGTTCAGCTCAAGAGAAGCATCCGGAAATACTTTATCAGTTGCGTTCATTAAAACAAGATCTCTGTCTTTTATTATGACGCGTGTCTAACATATCTTTCAATCTGTTAAGCACCCATTCAAAATTATCTTCCTGTTCTTTGCTAATAAACGTATGAGCAACACAAAATGTCTTGTGTGTTGAAGTAACACCAACAATCTGTACAAATGGAAGTTTATACATGTTTGTTTTGTATGTAGCTTGTATCATTAGCACGCACGAGAATGCACACCACGTGTCGTATGATTTTGGATGACAGAAAAATATATATTCTACGGCATTCGTTGTCGGATATTCTCGAGGGTAATTAATGTACCCTTTAGAAGAAAAAAGGTTTTCTAAAACTTGCATTGGTGATTCAACGACTTTCTTTTCATTTCTTATCTTCTGTCGAGCGTTGTATACGTCTCTAGTCACGGATGCGTTATTAGGGTTTTGGTTTTTTAAAGCTGATAATATGTTACGAGCCTTCATGTTCTGATCAGTCAGCTGCTCCACCAGATTGTATTCGTTTTGAGAAAACCTTCTTACAAATGGGTGCCCCTCTATATGCTGAGCGGGATCATGGTTATGTTCGTCGTTCTTCACCTCTAATTTCCACGAACTACTTTTATTGTCATGTATCCTTATAATTTTAAAAGGACATCTGATTTTTTTGCTACTAGATGGTCTGACTGTTGCTCTCTTTTGCGTTCGCCATCATGATCACAGATAAGCCATACCTTTACGAACTGACCTCCTTTTTTCTTTGATCTTCGTGTAACAATAACGTAAGTATTATCACGTGCCCTATTAACATCCCAACAGACTAACTCATCGAGTGATAAAAATTCTTGTAAAGTTTCAAACAATACCTTCCTGTTCTGATTATCATCAGATTTTCATCAGTCAAGTGAAAATTTATATTACTTTGTTGCAGGTCGTAACTTGATTGACGGCAAAAGTCGAATTCATAATCGGGAACATACGATTTGTTTAAATCGGGCAGTCATGTCTCGTAATAAGATTGAACGTACGAATCATCTTGATTGCTACATTGGTTTAAATCTGGTAGTCATGTCTTGTAAGAAGATTGAACATACGAATCATCTTGATTGCTATCTGCCACGTACAAAACATTTGAATATTCATTCGTATTCACCAAAAAAATAGTTACCATCCCAAAACGACATAGCGAACAAATGAAAACGTATAATATTTTGAGAGATACACTCGTTTGATAAATTTCAAACTTTGAAACACCTAATGCGTTTATATATGTGAAAACGAATCTTGCGTCTCGTCACATTTGATTGAGCTTTGACTGTTGTGGATAGGTTATACGCAGCGTATGGATCCATACGCTGCTCATAATGGTGCCACATGTGTCGGTGGGATACGTATGTCTGACAGCTATACGTCGTGTATAGCCCATACGCCACGTATAGGAAATCTATACATGGCGTATAGGGCCATATGCTGCGTATAGTGTTGCTACCTATCCCCCGTATGCCACGATACGCTACGTATATTCGTACAACGTACAAAACGCTTTTGAAGTGCGTCTGACAGCTATACACTGCGTATGGGTCTATACGCAACGTATAGGTATGACATGTACTACAAAAGCAACTTGTACGTTTTAGTCTTATACGATGCATATGGTGCCATACGAGACACATGATTTTTTTAAAAGAAAATAAGGTTTGTGGTTCAACTATTTCTTCAAAATAATTTTTCAGGAAACCATAACTCTTACTTCTTTTATATACATACTTACGTACACATATATGTCTTGAGTACTTAATAGTCATTTCAACTAACTCGGGTTCCACAGTACTAGTCGGTTGGATAAAAAACTTTAAAATTATTCAAGTTAGCCATAACTGACTAGCACTGATGGAGCCCGATCAGTTGAAATGATTATTAAGTATCCAATTCAGATATATGTATATATGTATGTAAATACTTACTGAAGTAAGAATATATAATATTACCAAGTAAATTATTTACCAGAAAAATGTTGAACTAAATAACACTAATTTCTTACGATCATATCTTTTGAAAAGACTAAACGTATGATTACCATAACTCACAAACGATTGCATTTGAGGTTTCGTGTCATCGCTAATTTAATATACTAAATCGAACCATTACATTTTTAGATGAGCGAAGCGTTCGCATTCCCTGCCTTTATATATAAACGAAAATGGACTCATATGGGTTGTATAGAGTCATACGTCACGTATAGACGTGTGGTGCATATGTCAAGTGGGTAGGTCCACTGACAGCTTCACCTACAGCTATACGCAACGTATGGACTCATACGCCGCGTATAAATAGGTGTTGATTTAGTCAAAAGGTGTCTCTATATTAGGACCCAAATTAAATGGCTTAACTAATATTTTTTATGGGAAAACTCAACAATTATCTATAGAAAATCGTACAAAAGGGAAATTTATCAAAATGGCCATTTGACCAATTAAAATTTGTGTAATAGTCTTTAACTAAATAAAATACCAAAATAGACAACCAATGAGAAATGGCCACGTGGCACATTATCGCCCCCCGCGATACATATACATGATATATCGCCAAAATAAAGGGCATGGCGATACATATACATGATATATCGCCCCCGTCTCGCCCAAATTAAAAAAAATCTAATCTCGCTCCAGTCTCGCCTAATATGGATAGGTATCGTCATTCATTAAAAGTTTGAAAAAAAAGTAAAATTCTGGCCGGCGAGACGGGGCGCCGGCATAAGTGTTGTGTCTCGCCTGGGCCTTCCTTCGCTTGGGCCTTCCTTCGCATGGGCTTTGTTGGGCTTTTTTGGTTAATAATATCTTGGACACAAGATTTAGGCTTTTAATATTTTGTAGAGCCCACCCCAAAAAAACACCTAATATAATATTAACTATCATTAAATTTATAATTAATATATTCTATCTATCATAATTAATGTAATAATACTATATATAATATGCTAACACTTAAAAATTTATAATATAATTTCATCCATCTTATTTCACATATATATAAAGTTTCAACCATGTTTGTTAAAATTGTTTTATGCAGTGGTGGAAAATAGAAGTTTAATAACGAAGTCGAAGAGTATGTTCCTATAAGAGTTCGGTGTAATCGACAAGCTATCTCTTTACCGGTCAATATTACATTTAAAGAATTAAATAATCTTGTTTTATGTATATATGGTTTTAAAAAACGTATAACATTACATTATAAAATGTTTACGTACACTCATTCAATTGACATATTGAATGATAATGATTGTTTATTTTTTATAAATCTTGTTATTTTTTATAAGATTACGTTATAAATCTTGTTTATTTTTATTAATGTATATAACAGGTATACAATTTACTTTATTTAATTATTTTATAAAATTTTAATTAATAACTTAGAGTTACGGTATTTATATTTATTTTTTTGACAGTCTTCCTAAATTCAAGCCCCGGGAAACTAAACAGCTTATTGAAAGTTTATGGAAACCAATCCGTAATTGGTTATTCAATAATCAATTTTATGATAATCATGGAGTTGTTGTTCCACTGCAAATATACAAGATAATATTTCCATCTAACGTGCCCATACAAGCAGACGGGTCGGGAGATTACGGGGTGTGGGTGTGTCTTTTGTAGAACGTTTAATTAAAGGTGAAGATGTTATGTTACCATTCGATACCAGTCAAACTCCTTAAAATTTCCGTGACAGATTAGCAGAGTTGGTAGCATCAAATGTAATGAATAGAATGAAAGAAAATGTAAAAAATAAATAAATTATGTATGTTATTAAATCTATGTATTTTGATTCAAATCTATGTTATTAAATCTTTTTATCTATTCTATGCCACTTGTGCAAATGTTCCACTTGCCACCAACGATTATAAATAAAATATAAGAAAATAATATTAATTTTAAAACTACTCTATATACTTTTCAACCAACCATTTTATTTATTCACTTTAAAACCTATCATCTCTAATTTCAACACTCTAAACTTATCACTTATCCTATTACCAACATTCAAAATTCTTCCTACTACGGTCAATCAAAAATGTTATTCGTTTTTTACTTACGTCCTCCTTCAAAACCTTCATACAAATCGTCATAATGATATTTATTTTTATCTACATAACACTGATAAAAAATGTCCTACTGTATCCTTCATATTTTTTTATCTACATAACACTGATCACGAGAAAAAAAATTAAAACGGACAGTAAGGACTTCGACATTCAAGTTGGCCAGCTGTGTGCTACATTTTGCACAAAGCTTAAGCCAATGTAGTCGGCAAGCTCTGATTACTTGTTGACGAAAATAAATGAAGATATACTATTTGTTGGTGTAAGGACTTCCATATTGAAGAACATATTATTTGTTGCTTGGGAAATGAAGACATACTATTTGTTGGTGTAAGGACTTCCACATTGAAGACATATTATTTGTTGCTTGGTGTAATTTTATTTAGTTACACATTTATTATTGTATTAAAAATTCTTTTATATTAACAAAAACGTTGAATAAAAAAACTCTATAATATTATGAAACTAGATTTTAGGGAAATTTATCAAAATAGCCATTTGAACAATTTACCTATCTACATGTATTGCAACATGTTAACAGCTACGAAAAATAATAATACGAAATAAAAACATCATACATAATATTATAATAAAATCTTACAACTAATACAATAAAATTCTAATGAGGATGGGGTAAGCTACGCAAGAAATAAAATTGATCAGCCATGAACCGTCTATACAACTTACTCATCTCCTTAAAATTTTCACCACAATCTACGGATTTCCCCGTAACCAAATGTTCCATTAACATTAAAACGTAAACTCCTTCATTACCTCTTAAGTTTTGGGGAGATGTAATATAATCTTTATTTACTTCAATCCCAAATGGTTTTTCTGGTTGTTTAGCCTTTTTTCCAAAAGCGGAGGTTTACTAATAGAGCGCCAAAATACACACATATTTTCATCAACACCGAGTGAACCAACCGACCAAATTTATCACCACCTATTTCTTCACCACAAAAAATCTCCAATTTTATTGTTCGCAGATTAACACGAACAAGTACTCATTCTTGACTCTGAATACATAAAGGAAAATATGCATAATCAGTATCTAAAAAAGAGGGATACGGGTTGAACTTTCCATCTGCAAAAGAAACAGCATGCTTGCTACACGAGTCGGTTAAAAACAAAAAAAATTATGGAGGCAGTATACTACAACGCATATTCCACAACGGATTCTTGTAAAGCTCTCAATATCTTCAATTCATCATTCTTAATACCCAACCTTCAATTTGCTGAATAAAAATACTTATATTAATAAAATTATAAAAATATAAGTATAAAAATCAAATTAACAATAATGGATACAAAACGTTACCACTGCGGTTAAACAACTGTTACGTCGTAGACCGAGTAAAATACCCCAAAAATTTTTGTTAAATTTTGTTGGTGTCAAAAATATAACAGAATAACAAAAAGGTATATCTCTTTTATTATAAAAATCCATAACATCTGTTAACCATTTATCTGATTCATCATCTAGAATGGCCCATTTACGTACTAAAGATGGTCTGCCTTGAACATCTTCTTGTGCATGATGACGGTTTTCGAGCAGGTTTTCTTCCGGGTTTTGAACGTTCGAAGATGAAGATTCGTGTTGATTCCTTGGACGCATCCATTTACTCATGATCCAAGATGAAGGTTTCAGAGCGGGTTGAGAACAATATTGATTTTTATCCATAGAGGTATATTTTTTAGAAACTAAGAGTGTTTTTTAGATAGTGAATGAAGTTAGATAATGTTATGTGTATTTATACTAATATTTACAATTTACTTTTTATTTAATTCTTAAATAATGAATGAAGTTGGGACTTTATTTAATTTTTACTAATGTTTGTTCTTATGGAAATTTGGGCTGGGCTTTATTTAATTTTTATATAATTTTTGTTTTTTTTGAATAAAATGTGACCTGGGCCTTTTTCTGATGGGCTTTATGTAACTCAGGATGGGCTAGTGGGCTACTTTTGGGATAGATTTTATTATTTTAAATTAAAATGTAACTGGGGCTGCATCATGGGATTGTGAAAATGTACAGGCTGGGCTGGTGGGTTTTTTTAGATGGGCTTTGTCCGTTTGAAATTAAAGCTGGGCTGGTGGGCTTTTTTTTAAGATGGTGGTTTTGTATCGCCTGGGTATCGCCGGCCAAAAGCGATACCACTAGCTTTCTATATCGCCCCCGTCTCGCCTACTTTAAAACAACTCGGGCGATACGCATGGTTCTATATCGCCACGTGACGATATTATGGTTATTTTAAAAATATATTTGGTCAATTGCTATAATGTAAAACCAGATAGGTCAAATGGTCAATTTTCTCTGTTCATAATTCGGTGAAGGCTTATTGCTTGTACTAGAAAGTAAAAATGTTGTCAGTCTCCACAGTTTTTGACACTGACATTGATATTTACATTGAGCGCACTAAAAGTTGACCGACTCTAAAGTCGGCATCAGATTTGTATTATCTATTATTTTACTTCAATTCTTCATCACTTTGATCCCAATTCACCAAATTACTCAACTCCCTCATAGTCATAGTCATGGATGACTCTGATCAGCCGGGCGTGAATCACTACTCAACCAACAACAAACAAGTTCAAGAAATAGCCACCGACTGCCGCCGACCGCCGGAAAGATACATCCGACAACAACACAAAGAGTACGCACATCTCGCCACCGGCGACTCTTCTCCGGCGGAAATTCCAGTTATTGACGTTAGCCTCTTAACCTCATCACCTTCGGAGCTCCATAAGCTCAAGTCAGCTGTTATCACTTGGGGCTGCTTTCAAGCAATTAATCACGGAATCGAAAGCCCCTTTTTGGACAAAGTTCGTGAAATTGGTAAACTCTTCTTCAAGTTATCATCAGAGGGAAGAAGATGATGTCGAGGGATATGGAAATGACATGGTTCTCTCAGATGATCAAGTTCTTGACTGGAATGATAGACTTTACCTCACTCTTCTTCCTAAAGATCAAAGAAAGATGAGGTTTTGGCCTCAGGATCCTACCAACTTCAGGTAATCACATCATCAATCTCATCTAATTAATTAATGATTCAAGGGTACGTACTATACTGCATACACGTCCATCAGATATATATGATGTTCGATCATCTAGTATTATTGATCAATTCATTATATATGACACAGGGAGGTTCTTGATGAATATAGCTCCAAGATAGAGGTGATCTATCAAGTTGTGCTTAGATCACTGGCTAGATCGTTGAACTTGCAGGAGGATTGCTTCTTGAACCAATTCGGAACGAGTGCAAAGAAGAGTGCGAGGTTTAACTACTACCCTCCTTGTCCATGGCCCGAAAAGGTGTTGGGAGTTAAACCGCATGCCGATAGCTCCGCGATCACGGTTCTGATGCAAGATGAGGAGGTTGAAGGGCTGCAGCTCTTGAAAAATGATCAGTGGGTCGCGGTTCCTATTGTTCCTGATGCTTTAACCATCAATGTTGGTGATCAGATCGAGGTAATCCTTGTGTTTCTTCTTATCACTGCTCGCTAGAAAGAAAACCGGTGATCATTTGTGATTGAAAATACTGCATGTCCTCAGTTTTCTACTAGTGCCTGCTAACTTGTCAAACTTGAAATGAAAAGATTATGGATTTAAGGGTATGAGTATGAAAAATGTGCAGATAGTGAGTAATGGGATATTCAAGAGCCCTGTGCATAGGGTGTTGGTGAACTCGAAAAAGGATAGGATGACTCTAGCTGTGTTTTGCCCAGTTCTATCGGACCAGGTGATCGGACCCGTAGATGAGCTCATTACGGATGAGACACCGAGGCGATACAAGAACGTCACGTATTCACTCGACTTCTTTTTCAAGATTTACCAGCAAGGTGGACGACCCATTGATGCCTGCAAGATCTGATCGAAGGATTAATTATATATGTGCAGAGAAGAGTGTTTTTATATATCTGATCTTGAGTGTTAGTATGTTGTTGGGCATATTATATTTTCTTTTGTGTTTTAATTAGAGGTCTCACTGAAATAAGATGAGCAAACCAGGTTTTTATATATTACAGCACCTTTGGTCTTCATCAGTTCATCTTCCTATCCTATAGTTGTAGCAACCTTTTGGCTATTTCTTGTAGTAATAATTTTGCTATGTATACACTTGTTACGTAACATGTTATATCTGATTATCTATTTTATCATTGTTGTTCCTACACGAATCTTAATCAAGTGATTAAGACCGGGGAGCAGTGCAAGAATGGGGTTGACACCAAGGATTGAGCCGGAACTTGGCCTCGACAGGATGCGGCTGAGCTTGACTTCGCCTAAGCTGGGTTTTGGCTGGGCAGCACTTCGAACGGACTTGGGCTTATGTTGAGATGGACTTCGTCTGAACAGGATATCTGCGAGACAAGAGCAACACCGTAAGCCTCGCCACGGGCAGAAGGGATTTCTCCCCGTGACCAACCTCCGGCGTGAGAATAAGTTTCTGGATGAAATGTGTAAGTATGAGTATGAGTGTAGTGAGTTAGGATGATGATGAAGTGAATGTACCTGAACCTCTGTATTTATAGTGATTTTCGTATGTTGCTATAATCCAGATGAATCTATTTTGAGACATCTGGAGTTTATGTGTTTGGACTGGAACTCCTTGGTCATTGGAGTTGTTTCCCTTTTTGGTGTAAAGGGTTTTCTTCTTAGTATTAATGATGTTTGTCTTCAATAGTTGACATGTTTCTCATTGGCTCTGTGGATCTATCTTGCTACATCTGTTTCTTACACAATTTGTCTTTTGTTGTTTGTCACTTTTTGGTTACTGAACATGTTCTTGTGGCTACCAATGGTTTCTCTTCCGTATCACCGAATTCTCTTGCTTACTGAGGACAACCAAGTGCCGCGTTTGAGAGTTTTTACAAGTGTTGAGATTTCTGCGTTATATGTGCGTGTGTCGCGGTTGCATATGTGAATGGAATACGGAGCTGATCTGGGCCTCGGTCAGCCTAGCTGAGCCGCGGCTGGGTGTTGACCACTCCATCTGAACCGCGATTTTGGCAAAAGGATCTTATTGCTCGTATGAAGGTGCGTGAGATTGGAGGCAGTCAACCGCGGCTGGTCTTGCTGAGCCGCGGCCGTAGTCGTGGAAGAAGTGGAACTCGGCTGGGCTTCGGCAGCCTTCCTGGGCCGCGGCTGGAGCCTTGCATTCCTCCTGGGCCGCATGCGTGGAAGCAGTGGAACTCGGCTTGTGTTCTTCGCCCAAGTGCTTGGGCCGCGGCTTGTCCCTCGGCTGCTTCTGGGCCACGGTTCGTTCGCGTATCGCAAGGGATTCCATGGTCGAGGCTTCTTGCTCCGATCTTCCTCCCCAGCCGCAACTGGGGCCCGGATT
>BJCO01806758.1:0-13176 GCA_018326465.1 Flaveria floridana
TAGAGACCCAATCAAGGAGCGACCGCAACACATAAAAAGGGCGGCAGCCGTGCAGGCGACCACATCGGGGACACCGCCATGGCATACACGACCGTAGGCCTACCGGGTTGAGCCACCGCCGTCCGACGGCCACAAACAGCCGGGTCAGAACTAAAACGCACGGCCGGTGAAGCCGGAAGGCGGCGCGGCCGGAGGTGGGCGCCGGCGCTATAGCAGAAGACGATGGGGTGCAGGTGGATGATGGCGGCGGAAAAGGAAGACCAACCCTCGATATATACAAAGATGGTAGTGAGGGGTTAAAAAGGGAAAACTGTGAAAGTTGTGTGGCAGGTCTGAAAACCCACAAAAACCAACTGCTCATCAGGTTGTATTATTCATAATAGTAGAATATTAATATTATTTATCCTTTTTACATCTTTAACCCCTCCACTTATGCTTCTTTCCTTTTCTTCTAATTACTTTTGTTTTCTTTTCTCATTCCTTTTCTTTTTTGCTTTTCTTTCTTTTATTTTCCTTTAACTCTCAAAATTTCTGGGTGTTACAAGTCCACCCCCTTAAAGTGGTTTCATCCCCGACACCCGTCACTCTTCGAATAACAATGGGAATGCTGTCTCATCTCTTCTTCAGTCTCCTACGTAGACTCAAAACCCTTTCGGTGTTTCCACTACACACAAACTAGTGGAACCACTTTATTCCTTAATCTCTTCTCATTCCGGTCGATGATTGCCACTAGTTGCTCTACAAATATGAGCCATTCATCCACCTCGATATCCTCCAGTGGAACAATCAAGTCTTCATCGGCTAAACACTTCCTCAGATGAGATACATGGAATGTCGGATGGATTCCACTCAACTCATCAGGTAGCTCTAACCTATAGGCCACCTCTCCTACTTGAGCAATGATTCGAAAAGGTCCTATATACCTCGGGCTTAGCTTACCCCGCTTTCGAAACCGAATGATTCCCTTCCAAGGTGAGACCTTCAACATACCTCGGTCGCCCACATTGAATTCAATTAGTCTACACCATTTGTCGGTGCAACACTTTTGTCTATTCTTCGCCGCTTTCATGAAAGCTTTGATCTTTTCTAACTTTGAAGTTGTAGCCTCGATCACCTCAAGGCTTCCCAACTCTTTCAGCCCGATTTCGTCCCAACACAAGGGCGTCCTACATCTCCTATCATATAGCATCTCATAAGGAGGCATACCAATACTGGCATGATAACTATTGTTATATGAGAATTCCGCTAACAGTAAGTGATCATCCCAACTTCCTCCAAAATCAATCACGCATGCTTGAAGCATATCCTCGAGCATCTAAATCGTTCTTTCAGACTGACCATCTATCTGAGGATGATAAGTCGTGCTAATGTATAGCCTCGTCCTAATTGCATCATGGAATCTTTTCCAGAATTTGGATGTAAACCGAGTGTCACGATCAGACACAATAGACACCGCCATGCCATGACGAGCTACAATCTCTTTAATAAACAGATCCACCAGTCTCTCGGATGAATACGTCTCACGGATCGGTAGGAAGTGAGCACTCTTGATTAGATGATCAACAATCACCCAAATGGTATGGCACCCCCTCGCCATATGAGGTAGCTTAATAATAAAGTCCATGGTGATGTGCTCCCACTTCCACTCAGGTATATCCAATGGTTGGATCTTCCCGTATAGTTTCTGATGTTTCGTCTTCACTTGTAGACAAGTAAGGCACTTACTCACGTACACTGCCACGTCACGTTTCATAATCGGCCACCAGTAGTCCTTCTTCATGTCTTGATACATCTTGGTGGTGCCTTGATGAATGGAGTATCGAGTCTTATGAGCCTCATCCATAATTCATCCCCTTAGATCTTTGTATCGGGGAATCCACATCCGCTCGAAGCGAGTTTTCACCCCGTGAGTGTTTTCTCCTAACTACGTGACTAGACCTATCATCCTTTTAGAGTTAAGGCGATCTTCTTTGAAAGCCTCATCTTGAAATCCTTTAACTTGCGTCATCACGTCCGTGGTCATAACCAACTAATAAGACTTCACCCGAATCGGCTCGGGTCTCTCTTTTCGACTAAGGGCATCGGCCATAACGTTGGCCTTGCCCGGATGATAATGGATCTCATAGTCATAATCTTTGATAAGCTCTAACCATCTCCTCTGTCTCATGTTGTGATCCTTTTACTTGAAGAAGTACTTCAAGCTCTTGTGGTCGGTGAAGATGGTGCACTTCATCCCGCCTAAGTAGCGCCTCCAAATATTCAATACAAAGACCACAACCGCTAAGTCCAAATCATGGGTGGAATAATTGACTTTGTGAGTTTTCAGCTGTCGGGATGCGTAGGCTATTATCCTTACACATTGCATTAACATCCAACCTGGCCCCGAATAAGAAGCATCCGAATATACCACTAAGTCCTCACTCCCTTCGGGTAATGTTAAAACAGGAGCTTGAGTTAATCTTATCTTTAACTCCTCAAAAGCATCCCCCTGTGTCTGACCGTTAATCTTATCTTTAACTCCTCAAAAGCATCCCCCTGTTTCTTACCCTACACGAACTTTACATCCTTGCGAGTCAATTTGGTCAAAGGTGAGGTTATCTTAGAAAAGTCTTGGATGAATCTCCTGTAATAACCCGCCAATCCCAAGAAACTACAAATCTCGGATGGCATCTTTGGAGACTTGTAACACCCCCAAAAGTCAAAACGATTCATCAAGGATAATGGGTTTAACTAATGAGTATTTAATAAAGGAAAGAAATGGCCATGGGCTAAATTAGCCTTATTGGGTAGTAGCCTAAGGGATTAAAGGCCCATAATTAGCCCTTAAGCCACTTAACCAGCCATTACCTTCCTCATTAGAACCCTAGCCGCCCAAATTCATAGAGAGAGAAAGTAGAGAGAGAAAGTAAAGAGAACTCAAGATTTGGAGCTTTAAAGGTTAAGATATTGAAGATCTGGGCGTTGGAGCATCAAACCAACAGAAAGGAGTAACAAATCCAGGTCAGAATCGGCCTCTAAACCCTTCTGTAGATCAAACCTGGATTCTAGGGTTTTGGGTTTTGAAAAGTTGCAAAGAATTGCATAAATGTCACATTTTTACGTATGAAAACATGGAAAAAGCTTAGATATAGCCTCGTGGTTGATAAACTAAGAGACTGGACTTAAAAAGTTGCGATCTTGGGTTAAAAATGGGCTGGTTCGTATTTTTTATGCATTCTGTGAAACTGTCTGTACATCCAGCAAAACTGGGTATTCAAGCTGCGAAACTACGAGTCTTCTACGAAACTGTAGTGTCACATGTAATTTCGCAGCCATGGAATTCCAACGAAAGTTTGGCAAAACTGCCCTGCAAAAATGGTAGTGAAACTGTTAGCGAAACTGGCAGCGAAACCGTCAGCGAACCTGGCAGAGAAACAGCCAGCGAAATTGCCAGCGAAATTGCTTATCTTGCAACGAAATTAGGCAGAAATTAACCACTTTAAGTGTTAACTTATATGTAGGTTGTGTAGTGTGATCCTAGCCTAGAAAGCTTAGTATAGAAGTTACTCACGGTATCCAGGTGTGTTCTAGATCCCCTTATTTAAAAGTTTTTCCATGTTTTTGGGGCTATTACGCATAGTAAACCTAAAGTTTTCAAGGTAAAGATCTCAAGAGGTTTTAACAAGAAAATAAATTTTCCTATAACAAAATATGCTATTTAAAATCCTTAAATTTTCCCAGCCAGGGGCGTAGCCCCTTGGACCCTACTAGGGGTTGTTGCCCCTTGAACCCCGCTATCAGGGGATGCCACCCCTGAACCCCCGCTGTCCTACGGAGGGTCGGGTTATATGGTGTTATGTTATTCTGTCTTCCTGATGATAGTTATGCTCCATGGTAAACTGTACTTGATATGCTGTATACTTAGTAAGTAAAGTATTATATATTAAGTGGAAGATAAAACTAACGAAAAGTGGAATTAAAGTAATGTTACCCTTGAGACCATATGATGATGAAAAGTCTTGCAAGCACTATGATAGACTTCACTTATGTGAGTCTTACGTATAATGATGGATCCGTATTCATGAGCGGGCTATGTGCCTTGCAGTGTGGATCAACTGTCGGGGGTTAGCTACCATGATCATGTGTACCGACGGAGATTGACATTCGTTATCGATCAACACGGAGCTCTTGCTTTGTGCAATCTCGCTTATGATGAAGTGAAAGATAATGAAAGAATGAAAGATAATGAACATGCTTAATAGGTTGCAAGAAATGTTATGTAGTATGATGTATGCGTGGTCATTATATGGAGGATAAAGCTTATATTTTCTTATTTATCTAAAACTAGAACTCACTCAACAAAGCTGACTTTCATGCATAATAGTGGGCAGGTAAATGCTCATGCTGAGTATGGCACCAGGGAGCTACTTGGAGAGCAATGGATGGCATTCCTGTCTATGAAATATTTATTGTAATTTATAACAATGAACTATGTTTTTTTCTATTTAAAGATAAATGTATGAGTACAATATGATTTCCAAGTTTTAAATGAATGTCTATTTAATTCCGCTGTAATGTTTTGGTTAAGAAAATGATTTTATGCTATGATTAACCAACTGTGAGGTTCCCGGGGAACGGGGCGTTACAAGACTTCTATTGCATCATTGCCTCAACCTTTGCCGGGTCCACCATGATTCCTTCAACATTTGCCACGTGACCCAAAAATTGCACCTCGCACAACCAAAAAGCACAATTAGAGAATTTAGCATACAACTTTTCTCTTCTAAGCGTCTCTAATACTTCGGGTATGTGGCCGGCATGTTCTTCCTCGCTCTTCGAATAAATTAGGATATCATCAATAAACACAATCACTGATTTATCTAACATGGGCTGACACATTCGGTTCATCAAATCCATAAATGCAGCTGGTGCATTAGTTAGTCCGAAAGACATAACGAGAAACTCGTAATGTCCATAACGCGTGTGAAAAGCTGTCTTAGGAATGTCCCGCTCCCTCACCTTCAACTGATGGTAACCCTATCAAAGATCTATCCTGGAGAACCAACTAGCACCTTGGAGCTAGTCAAACCACTCATCAATCCTCGGTAACGGATACCGATTCTTCAACATCAACCTGTTTAACTCCCAGTAGTCTATACACATCCTCATACTACCGTCTTTCTTCTTCACGAATAAGACCGGAGCACCCCATGGAGAGATAGTCGGTCGAAAGAACCCTTTATCCATTAACTCCTGCAGTTGAGCCATTAGTTCTTTCATCTCGGTAGGAGGTAATCGATACGGTGCTTTGGCAACGGGTTGAGCACCAGGTATCAGATTAATCTGAAATTGAACCTCGTGCTCTGGTGGCACACCTGGCAAGTCTTCTGGGATCACGTCTGGAAAGTCACCATATCTTTCCAGTACTGACACATCCATATCTTTCAAGTAGGCCAGGTGGGCACTGCATGCACGTCTCA
Organism: Flaveria floridana; assembly: GCA_018326465.1. Classification (NCBI taxonomy): domain Eukaryota; kingdom Viridiplantae; phylum Streptophyta; class Magnoliopsida; order Asterales; family Asteraceae; genus Flaveria; species Flaveria floridana. The sequence goes on from BJCO01806758.1 coordinate 5,460, forward strand.
TGTACTTCCCTGCCACCGCCATCGTAATCACCTTCAGGACCGTAGTGACGTGATCGCCGTAAACTGTCACCGAACTTCCATTGGGCGCAATTAATCGGATCATCTTCTTGCGACGCACGATGTTTGCCTCATAGGTCGCTAACCAATCCATCCCTAGTACTATATCGAATCCGCCTAGGGGCATCACATGTAAATAGCAGAAAACCTATGACCTTCTAGTTCTATGCCACAATCCTCTATCACATCAGAAATCCTAGTGGACTTACCAATAGCAGTTTCAACATCGAATGGCTCATCAATACTTCTACTACTAATAGACAACTTAGCACAGAAAGCAGTTGAAATACTCCTACTAGCACCAGAATCAAATAACATAGAGGCACAAATTTGGTTTACTAGAATCATACCTTACACGACATCAGGATCCACTCTAGACTCCTCCCATGTCATCATGAAGGCTCTAGCGCTTGCGCTCTGTCCTCCTTCCTCTGGCTTCTTCTTCGTCTCTGAACCCTCGTCATGTGGCTTCTTGCAATCCCTACTACATGGCCTTCCTCACCACAGTTATAACTCCGTATAACTCCACATATCTTTGCCAAATGATCGGGCTTCCCACACTTGAAGCACACACTCAATCCCCATTTACATTCACCGGCGTGTTCTCTCCCATATTTACAACACTTCTTTATCCCGAACTAGATGACACCACCCTTCGATCATCCACTTTCCTCCTTTTGTTGTTTGGAGTGAAACCACCACGTCCAAACCTTTTCCCACTCCAGTTCTTCTCACCACCACCTACCCTCTTCACCTCAACTACCGCTACCTCTATCTCATCGTATAACCTCCCAGCCAGATCCACTGCCGACCTGGAAGTGCTTGGTCGGGCAGTAATCAAGTGCCTGTGAACATCAGCTGGCAATCCTTGGATATACTTCTTCATCATCTTTGACACCGGCGTCACCTAATTCGAAACTAGTCTCGCCATCTCGTTAAACTTGATGGTATACTGTTGGTATGTCATAGTTCCCGCCTCCAGCTGCAGGAACTCCCTCTCAATCATGTCTAATTCTCTGTCAGGATAGAGCTCCTCAATCACCAACTTCTTCAGTTTTGGTCACCTCATCTTTCCAATGGCCCTGCTGCCCTCGGCTTGGACAATATTGTCCCACCAACACAGAGCCGAGTCAACAAATGAGTGAGTGGAAAACTTCACCTTCTAATCCTCCTTGCACTTCACTAATCTCCAATACTACTTCCATTTCTCTCACCCAGCGTTGAGCAGCAGCAACATTGCCATTGCCATCAATAGTCGGGGCTTGCATCTATGAAATGCCCTATAGTCACAGCCTCGTGCAGTTTCCTGCACTGCTTCTTCCTCCTCCTCCTCCTCACTCGAGACAACCATCTCAGTCTCTAATCGTTCCCTCTATTCCCTTCCTGTGGTCCTTCTCTTTTCTTTCTTCTCATCCTCCCTTACCGCCTTAATAACTTTAGTCACCACAGACGGTAGAATCGTCTGCATGACTTGGTGCACCTCCTCCATTACCGCCTTACCAAGACCCTTACGTTCTCACTCTCATCACCACTTTCCTGGTAATGCACCTCAGGATCTTCACAGGCCCTCTCAGCAGTCTTAGTCTTATTCCTAGTAACACGCGGTTCAGCACCACGTCCTCCCTATACTCTACCCCTAGAGGCCTTAGATGATCTACCTCCAGCCATTCTCTAATCAGTATAAGATTCAAACCCTAAAACGGTCATTCAAGGAATAACTCAGTTTATGTTAAGTATAGTAAGTCCATAATTACAGTGGCCAGTTGTAATTAGCCACTTACTTTACTCTTTAAACCCTAAGCATTTCCTATCCTGACTACATCAGTATCTAAATCTACTATGATCACATAATCAAATAGCACACGCACATAATCTCCAATTAACTTCGAGAAAAGAAATACCTGACGGCACGTAGCTACTCAGGCTGGAATCCCTTTCCTTAAGCGTATTCTCAATTTAAGATTAGGTTTGTGAAAATATTTTACCCGATTCACTTAAACTTTAGCTCTTATATCAACTTGTAAGGCCCCGCTCCCAGGTACCTCACAGATGGACAATCATCGCATCATTTCATATATAATATGTAATTTATAAAATAAGCAGGGGAAATAAATTTAACAAAAGCCATTCATTTCATTGATAATTAGTGTTGTTATGCAATACAACATTGTTTAAGTTACAAAAGAAAACATCTGTTAATTGCATTACAAAACAACAATAATATTATACGTGAATGGATGCCAGTCTTTCCCTGCCGAGTAGCCTCCCCGTGTGCCATCCTAAACAACGTTACCTCCCAACTGAAAATACAGAAAAGTCAGCATTGCTGAGTGAGTTCTAGTTTTGTAAGTATCAAAATACTTTATGTGATTCATACAATAAAGTACTTTCTTTACTTTTGTACATAAGCTTTAATCATACATACAACAAGGCATAACCTTATTCTTTATTCCTTATCTCACTTATTCGTTCATTTCGTACTTTATCATTATCTTTCGTTATCGTTCGTTTCATACTCTATCATTTCATTTGTTTCGTAGTTTATCATTTCATTCGTTTCGTACTTTATCACTTTGCACGTTTCATATTGATTCTAGATCCTGTCAAGCTTTTCCCCCATCATGGCTCGAAGCCAGCATTCCAGGCACAAAACCTCACTACTAATTGGCACAAAGCCCGTGGCCCGTAGCCACCATTCTGGGCACAAAGCCTCATTACTATTTGGCACAAATCCCGTGGCCCGAAGCCACCATTTCAGGCACAAAGCCTCATTATTTCTGGGGTCAAATGATAAGGATTTTGTTTCGTACTATGGATCAGTCACCAAGACTGATCCCCTGTGTGTGAAACCCTCCTGGGTTAGCCAAAGTCACACGCTATAATACACATACTTGACCTGACAACTCTCATGAGTTGTGTTCCTCCTTTCATTATGCTTTCAAGCCTTTTCTTTCTTTTATTCTTTATGTTCCACTTTCATTATCATTAATCTTATCTCTTTCTTTGATGATAATGCTTTACGTTTATGGTTTTAAACACACTACGCAAAGTTATACATCAATATACATAAGGAACATAAGAACAAAGCATAACTATGCATAAAATAGGCTTATAGAAGCCCTAGGTCAAACTAGGGTCAAAACCCTAAAAATCTGATTTCCCAAAAAAGTCTGAAAATTTTTCCAAGTGTTAGGCGTTTTAACACTATACAGGCGCATGAGGCCTGTTCAGACGCTTTATCACTATTTGGGCGCATGACCCTATACTTAGTTGTTTCTCACTTTTGGGCGCATGAACTGTTTAGGTGCATGAGCCTACATAGGTGCTTGAGTAAAATTTGGGCACATGAACACTATTAGGGTGCATCACCCCTATACTTAGGCGTTTCAGCAAAACTTAGGCGCATGAATTAATGTTTAGGCTCCTCAGCATGTAGTTAGTATTTGTAAAGCATTTTGTAGGCGCATGGGCTACTGTTTTAGCACTTAACCTTACTTAAAATTTTCTTAGGCAAAATATTACACGCATGGGCCACTGTTTGGGCATATAAGGACACTGTTTGGGCGCATCAACCTTACTTAGACTTTCTAAGTCTATTTTTCAGGTGCATGTGCCCTGTTTGGGCGCATGACCACTTACATGTTTCTAACATATTTTTCAGACCCAAGCATTAGTTTAACCTGTTCTAAACTTATACAATCCTCCCAAACATCAAACCAAGCATTTTCAACCATAAAACATTAAACACACACACATGTACATACAGTTACATTCGTAACATTTATAAAAAGGATTTTACATGCATTTTCAGCCACATGCATTGAGTGTGCAGCATCTTTTTGTTGATTTCCACATATTCCTATTTGAGTCCATAAACTATCATCTCATTGAGTCATTGAACCAGTCTGTAAAGCTGCTGTGGAATGGATTCTCCTTGAATGTGGTGGAAGGTTTCATATTAGGTTCTTAATTTCTCCTTTTTGATTTCTCTAATATCTTCACTTCTTCCATACATGGTATGAAGTACTTTCCGCAGCTCATGGGCTGTTTTGAAATTTTCAACTCTTCTTAAGATTTCAAATGGCAAGGTCATTGCCAATATGCTATATGCTATCATATCTATTTCTTTCATATTTGTTTTGACCCTTTTGGAGGTCATCACCAGCTACACTTTTCAAGCTTACTGGCTTTTGTATGTTATATTCTAGACCAAGAGTCACAGCAATGTATAGTCCTTCGATTATGAATGTCCATAGGTTCGGGTCTTGGAAGATAATCCAATTTCTGAACATAATCTTCCATTGTTTGAAATCGGCTTTATTCTTTACTCTTGGTGGTTTAAGACCACCATTCGATCCTGAAATTTCATCAAACATGTTTGTTAAATTTTAAGTTAACACCTTCAGTCAATTTTGATTGATTATTTAGCTTAGTGCTAAATTTGTTTTTATCCTAAGGTCACTAGAAGTTGTTTGATGTTTAAGTCACTTTTAATGGTTTACTATATAAAGGAAATAAATTAATTACTTAATAAATATCCAACGATATGTCAATGTTAAGTCTCGGTAAAACAAAACTTCAAAAGGAATATTCAGCTAAGAATGTCATAATCAGTTAAAACAGTCAAAACCCTTTAATGAATCTGGTCAAAAAGTCAAAATCCTATAAACAAATGTTTTGTTTAAATAATTATCTTTTATGGATCAAAAAGTTGCTTTTTTAGAAAATTCAAAAGAAGAATGTGTTTCCTCTTTGATTTTGTTTGTTTAACCATCACAATCACCAGAGATTATGAAGGTTTGAATAATCAAAAACTAGGGTTTATCCTAGGGTTTGATGGCGGCAGTCATAACTTCAACAAAAACAACAATAGGTTTGTTGTTTGAAGATGATGAATCGCCTGATTTGAGTGTAGAACAACTCAAATATGATGTTTAAATACAATGAATTGATTCATAGTATTTAAATGAGTGTTTACTTGAGGAAAACAAGATAAAAAAAAAATACTAGTGTACTGTTTTATCAAAAACCCTTAGAAATCGATGTGGCTTAGAGACTTTTGTGATGACCACGCTTGAAATCAGCGTATGAATGATAGTTTGAGCTTTAAACACATGAAATATTCTACAAAATGCATAAAAATAGATTAACAAATCATGTTTTAAGCATTTGATGAATGTTTAAAGTAGATGAAGGTGTTTTAGATGAAGGTGTTTGTGATGATTCTCAGCTTGAAATGTATATTTTGAAGCATGAACCACAGATATCATGTTATTAAATGAAAGGATAAAAAATCAATGTATGATTTGAGTGAAAGCTCTCATACCACATGATGAAATCAAAACGACAAGGCTGATTATGAACTTTAAGAACAAGAACATAAAATAGGTTTGATGATGATCATTTCCCCAAGGATCTTTTTTAGTCTCACATTCAACAAACAATAATCATGGTCCGGAAACCCATGATTAAAGCTATGATATCAGTGTGTGTTAGTATGTGTATGATTGCTAGTGATTGAATGCTTGAATGATAATAACTGCTTGTTTGTATTGATTGTTCAAAAAGCTTACAAAGGATTAGGGTAGTATTGCATTTATAGCCTATACAAAAAACTATTTACCATTACTAAACTAACCTTATGTAAAAAATTACATAAATAATCCTAAGTCTATAACTTGTCCATTATGATAGACTGTCCGATGTCCATGATAAGTCGTCCGCTGTGCATGGTTAGTCGTCCGCTGTGCATGATCAGTCATCTTCTATGAATGGTTGATAAGCCGTATGCTGTGTCTTGGATGCTGTCCGTTGTGAAAATTTGATGTTTGCTTGATTTGCTAGATGTTCATTGTGGAGTGTTCATCCGTTGTGGATGAACATCCGATATGGACAGTTCATCAGCTGTGGGCTAGTCATCCGCTATGTAGGCTTTGGCCATCTGCTGTAGACACTTAGAACTTTTTCTTCATCCGCTGTAGAATCTTGTTCATGCGCTGTGGAAGAACTTCATCCATTGGAGACACTTAGCAAAAATTTCTTTTTATCTACAATCCTAAAAAAGATATTTAAGCTACATTAGTGTATGTTACGAATGTTAATGATACTAATGTGTTAGTTAATGATTGTTTGGATGTTAGAAATATTATGATTGTTTATGGCAAGCATTAGCCTTTCAATGCACTTGTTGAGTCTAACAAAGAATACTTTGATACTAATAACCTCTCCGTTGAAGACAACATCAATGATGTCACACACTCTCTAGATCTAGTTACTCTTGGTAAGTGTACTGATGTGGTAGGTGATACATAATCACAGGATCTAAATTTTTCTATTTTAAATGTATGAAATCAAGTTGTTGTTATTCCTCAACTGAGAATGCACAAGTCACATCCTACCACAAACATTATTGGAGATATTGAGACCGGGATAAGAACAAAAGGAAAAACCCATGATAAAAATATTCGTCTACACTCGTGCTTTTTGTCCCAGATTGAGCCAAAGAAAGTTGATGAAGATTTTGTTAGGATTTAACATGTTTATCAAAGCTCATATAACCTTGTTTATCTGAAAACGCAGCGGATTTTTAGTTTTAAAACATCTTAATGTCTTGATTATTAAACCCATTTAATAAGCAAACCCCATAACCATGGATCATTATACGAAATACATACAATAGAATGAACATAGGAGGTTAAGAATACAACCTTTGTAGCTGCTCAAAAACGAATTTCTTGAGGTGAATGAAGATGAAATCGTGGCTGAAACTTCAAGATAGAAGTCCTCAAGAGGTGATACCCCAAGCTTGTACAAACACCTTTGATTGCTAGGAATCTTGACACAAATTTTCAGCAACAAAACCTCTTTTGTTAGCTGAAAATTCTGCTCCTTCTTTTCTTCAAAAGAGAGAGAGAGAGTTTTCGGAGAGAAGAAAAGCCTTTGCATGCAAGGGAGAGTGTGTATGGAGTTGGAGTGTTTAAGTCTCTTTAAGTCTTGTCTATTTACAAGACCAAGAAGTGGGAACCCCAAGGGCCCTTGGCTGCCGAAAATGTTCAAAACAAAATGGTCCCACCTCCTTAATTTTAAACATAACCAACACTCTCTAATCTCTAGTTTATAAAGTTGAAAACTAATTTTTAAACTTTAGAAACTTAGCACTCTTTTATTTGTTATCATTTAGCAAAACTAAATAATGAAACAAGTAATATCTCATGAACAATTATCCACATAATGATGTTCATCTACAAAAGCAATAATTTAGAAAATCAATTTTCTAAATTGGTGTCATTATTTATTTGTATGATCTTATCAACAAATAAATTATCCTTTGATGTTTGTTAAGCTTGTTATTGGGTATGACCCGACTTGGATCATATCACACTAGCCACATCAATTTAATATGTATCTTGGGCAGATCAATTCCTTCAATCTCCCACTTGCACAAGATTCATAGAAGATTGATGCAAGCAACAAATAACGCCTAGCAACGGTTTGCTACCCCTAATGTATATGACTAAGTGCCATTCAATAACCTCATCCCTTTTCAAGTACCTTACTTGAAAATCATTTAGGTGAATCTATCATCTCTCCTTTTGTTACAGATGTCATGTTAAATCCAAGAGACACAGAATTGTCATTCTCCGATGATTTAACTTTAACA
>BJCO01806829.1:0-11105 GCA_018326465.1 Flaveria floridana
GGAGGAGGAGGAGGAGTAGGAGGAGGAGGAGTAGGAGCAGGAGCAGGAGGAGTAGGAGCAGGAGGAGTAGGAGTAGGAGGAGTAGGAGTAGGAGTAGGAGGAGTAGGAGTAGGAGGAGGAGTAGGAGTAGGAGGAGGAGTAATAGTAGGAGTAGTAGTAGGAGGAGGAGGAGAAGGAGTAATAGTAGTAGGAGTAGTAGTAGGGGGAGTAGTAGTAGGGGGAGTAGTAGTAGGGGGAGTAGTAGTATGGGGAGTAGTAGTAGGCGGAGTAGTAATAGGCGGAGTAGTAGTAGGCGAAGTAGTAGTAGGAGGAGGAGTAGGCGGTGTAGGAGGTGTAGGAGTAGGAGGAGTAGGAGGAAATAATAACATTTGTATAATAATAAATAATCATATTAACTGTAAACTTGTAAATAAATAAAAACAATATAAGATTTATATTTTAAAAACTTGCAAATTGTTAGATTGGGCATGAAATAGTATTATAAACCACAAGGACTAAACTGTAAATTTTTTTAAAACCAAAACTTAAACTTTGATCCGCAAATGTCAACTTATAAAGCACAGGGACCAAAGTGAAAAATTTAAAACCCAAACTCTCTTCTCTCTCCCCCCCCCGATTTTCCGGCCATACCTCCGGCCACCTTTCCGACCGGCTCCGGCCATCCCAAAAACCGGGTTTTAAGCCTCGGTTATGACCCCAAATCACCAAATTATTCGTGGAACTGATTCGAACTTGAGCATACATGTTAATGTGGGTTTAAATGTGGTATTAACACCCTTTGAACTTAAAACCGAAACGCAATCAAACTTCAAATCGATTCCTCACATTGAACTAATAATTGATAAAATTAAAGACTCCTAAACGGTTATCTAATCAATTCAAAATCATTGGAATGATTAATTTTATTTAAAACAACAAATTTCACACCGAATTCAACTCGTAACACCCGAGATCAAACCAAAGTCGTTGGGCACTTAATCATACAAATTAGAACTATATATCAGAGGTCAAATGCTCACGACATCTTCTTTTCACTATCTGAAACATCAAGTCACAACCGCGAGTCGTGTTCGATCTTGAAATTGTCCATATCATTTCGAATCAGGTAATTTCCTTAGGGCTTTTAATCAGTTCTACATGGGGAAGAAAAGCCCCATGGTTAATTCTATTAACATCAACATTTTGATGTTCAATTGAATCGAATTTGATTGTAGGGTTTATGTGGAATTGGGGGTTTTCAGACTTTTGATTATAAAAGGATTAAAATGGGGTTTAAAACACAAATTAGGGCTTTAGGCCACTGATTAAGTCACAAGGCTAAGGGACAGGAGGTCTCGGGTTCGAACCCGGGCCCCGACACCCTTATTTTTAATGTGATGTTTGTGTTAAATTTTTATTACAGAAAATTTAAAATATTATTCAATTAATATAAAAATTATTTTTAACAAGAATCTGAATAAAATTATTTTATTTTAATTTTTCTAGTCATTTAATTTAATAAAACTTGTATTGTCACATTAAAAATTATAAAATTGTTATAAAATATATATATTCTTGTTAATTTTTTTAATTAATCCATCTAACCCTCAAAAAATATCAATTTTAGGAACTCTTTTATTTTTATAAAATCTATAATCAAGTTTAAAGGATATATTTGAAAGAAAAATTTATATATATATATATATATATATAAACATACATATTTAAAATATGCACTTATTGAAATTAAAAGAATTATTCTTAATCATTGAAACCTACAAAATTACTATTTTGTTAAATGGTAAATAATGACCATATGATAATAACAGTTTAACTTTTATTAATAGTATTTAACACAAACGTCCTTATTTACTCATTTAGTTAACAAAATAATAATAAAATGTATCTATTTAATAATTTAAAAATCATGGGATAAATGGTTTATAAATATAACACCATAATGATCACAATTAACTTAACACATCATTCATTTAGGTTGAACGTTAACGAATTCTCGGCATTATTATACAAGACTTTCTTATTTGCTCATCCTTGTATCTATGTGAGTTTTTCCATCCCCCTTTTATATATTTTTACACTTTTGGGGTGAAACATGTTAAACTTATAACAAATACACTTGTAAACCCGTTTGAATCTTGTAAACACTTAGGCAATTCATCTGATTTGTCATGGTTAATTGAACTCTTGTAATTACATATGATGACTATAATATGTACAATCATTAACTATTGCTAGCCTGACGATGTCATAGATCTATGGGCCTGACAAGCCTACTTGGTGTTAAAGCAAGTACACTTAGCTAATCGGTTAATCTTGTAATCTTGTAATCTGTCAAGGTTTGATTGTTACATTGGTTCATCCATCCCTAGTTACTTTATTCAATAACCTATGACATGAATTGCCATCTTTTATATACATTTATGTATGAAAACTATGGAAGACTCACCAACATTATGTTGACCTTTTTATTTTTAACATGTTTCGGGAAATAATAATGTTTAGCATGCCTTGAAGAATTGATCACATCTAGGAATGGACCTAGATAATAAATAAATGCCATACATTGTCACATGATGCTATGGGAACTTTTATATTTTGTCGCTTGGAACTTATTTTATATTCCTTATTGTATGTCATGAATCTTGGAAATTTATAATAGTGACACTTTTAATTAGCGTTGTGTGGCATGAACAATCTTAACCCTCACATCTCGATATTTCCACCATTAAGGTTGGGGTGTGACAATTGCAGTTTTGAACAAACTACACCTTTAGTCCCTCAAGTTTAAATGATACAATTTTAGTCAAAAACGAATTTCTAATGCATTTTTTATGAAGTATTTTTGTTCAAAATAAAAACTTTTTAAGCTGACCTGGCAGCTCGATCCCAGCCAGGGGCTCTGCCCCTTGGACCCCGCCAGGGGTTGCCGCCCCTTGGACCCCTCTTCTCTCGGGGGCGCTGCCCCTGAACCCCATTAGTCCTGTTGACATTCAAACAAGTAGGCACTCTTGTTTGATTACATATGCAATCTCTAATTACACTAAAATATTCAACATAAAGAATATGTTGGGTTATGTTTCTGGTGTTAGAAGAAAAAACCAGAAGACAAGAAGGTTGTTGATTGTGTAATTAAACTTTATGCGTTGGAAGTTGATCATTTTAAGATTATCACTCGTATCAACACTACTATAATTCAATCATTTTGTACAACAAAAGAAGTATGCATGGGCGGCCACTTGCGTAGACTGTTCACACAATCTAACTTTACTAAAAAGTATCAGTTGGAGTACAACATTAAGCTCTTCAGCAAAACATTATGAGCATTCAGGATATATATAAAGCTATGTCTAATTTATAGGATCTAGCTCTTTTAAAACCTGCTGAGTTGAAATTTCCAAACCATATATTGATTGGAGGAAAGAGTAGCATTTGGTTTACTTTTTGATAGAACTTGTTTTAATTGTAAAGGATAACATACATGGAAAAATCCTTCATTGTTGTCCTCTTCCCATAATTGATTCAGTTGTTCATGAACTAATTTAAGATGTGACTCGTGTTAACTCCCTGGTAGACTCGGAGTCTACAGCAACTACCACTCATGTTGTGTTTATTCTTCTACATAAACAAGCTAGACCATAACGATCTCTCTCTTTTAATCAGTCTAAACAATCTTTTGGTTCTGTTTGGTACGGGGTAATAGAATGGATTGTGGAATAGAATTGACCACGTAATGAAATATTAGACAAAGGAATGAAATGAAAAATTCCATTTGATTGTCTTGTTTAGTTATCTTATAAGAATGGAATAAATCATTATCTTGTCTTATTTGGTAGGTAAGAAAAGACAAACGAATGGAATACAGTTGTGGTGGTGGTGGTGGTGGTGGCGGTGATGGTATTGGTGGTGTTGGTGGTAGTGGTGATGGTGTTGGTGGTGGTAGTGGCGGTTGGTGGTAGGTGGTGGTAGGTAGTGGTAATGGGTGGCGGTGGGTGGTGGCAATGGCTGGTGGTGGAGGGTTGTGGTGGTGGGTGGTGGCAGCGGTCGGTGGTGGAGGTTGTGGTAGTGGCCGGTTGTGGATGGGTTGGTGGTGGTTGTTATGGAGGTTTGGTGGGTAGTAGGTAGTGATAGTGGAGGTGGTTAGTGGTAGTGGTGGATGGTGTTTGGGGTTATTGGTAGTGTAGTAGTTGATGGCAACGATGGTGGAGGGTAGTGGCTTCGATGGTGGTGGTGGTGGATGGTAAATGGTACTGGTGGTTTGTGGTTGGTAATGGTGTTGATTGTTGGTGGCACGGGGTGGTGGCGACCGTGACAGCGGGCCGCCAGTTGAGATAGTGGGTAATGGTGGTGGTGATGGTTAGTAGTGGCCATGGAGGTGGTGGTGCGGATTGGTGCTAGTGGTGGTGGGAATGAATAATAGAAGAGGTAATGGAATGGAAAATAAAAAACAAGGGGGGTGGAGCAATAATATTGGAGTGTTTAAAGGGAATGAGATTTCTTACGTAATCAACGATTCCATTCCATTGACCAATCAAAAAACTATCTTTTTTATTCACTCGTAATGACCCATTCCTTCTATTATTCCAGCATACCATGTACACTACCTTAAAGTTTCCTTTGATGAGTGTGCGGTCTACAAATAGTGAAATCATTAGAATTATTATTGCATGTTTTCGCCTAGCAGAGAAAAATATCAGCCAAAACCATTCCTTGTAAAATAGATCAAGCAAATGGTTTTAGTCACCCCCATCCTTCTTCATGGACATGTCGTCCTATACAGATCATTCAATTACTACACCATCTGTAGATGCTAATCCACCTTCAGCTTTAGACCCCATGTTTTCTAGCAGTTTAGATGGTCATTAGCTGTTAATCACGCTGGCATGTTCACATCCATATCTCATTTTAGTTGTCATTCTTTGTTTCTTTTCTCCTATTTTACCGATATATGTTATGTTTGCTAGTGCTACAACAATATCAGAAGAAGGTGTTGGTTCTGTTGCAACTCATCACATATCTTTCATTAATGTTTATTACATTCCTGAATTTTGAATCTTTCTTTCATCAATCAGGTGTGTAAATTTGGTCATTAGATGTTCTTTTCTGATTATATTTATGTTGTGCATAATCAACATACTTAGAGGGTGCCATCAATCGTATGTTAGGATAACTATATGTTTTAGAGGAACGTAAAGTATTTGAGGTTGCTACCTCTATTGTTAAATTGTCTTCTTTTTGTTTGAGTCCTTTGTCTTTTGAGTTTTATCTTTGGTATTCTTGTTTGACTCATGTTTCATTTTCATGTTTAGTTCATCACGTATCTCTCACTAATGTTTTATACTCATAAACTTGTTTTGAATCTTGCTTCCATCTGTTGTGCACATATGGTTATTAGGTGTTCTTTTCCAATTATATTTGTGTAGTACAGGATCAACGTACTAGGTGATTAGTATCAGCCGTAGGTTGGGAAACTATATGTTTTAGAGGAACTTGAAGTATCCAATGTTGTTACCTTTATTGTTGATTTCTTTTCTTTTCGTTTGAGTCTTTTGTCTTTTTAGTTTTATCTCTAACATTCCTCTTTGGCTTATATATTAGTGTCACGTTTACATTTTTTAGCCTCTATTGGTGATTTGGGTCATTTGAACACCTATGATATATCTGATTGTAGATGTTGGTGACTAGCCAAAAAAAAAAAAAAATTGTCATCTAAGAAAAGTGTCTCTTGTTGCCCTGTAGTAAAAAATTCTTGTTGCATACTTAACTCTTGACACGTGGTGCGAGCCCAAGTGAGGAGTAGCGAGCTATCTCGTTCTTGGAGTTCCAAGATCACTTGTCCAAATGAGCTTCACTAAAATGGCCATAACTTGGGCTACAAGTCTTCGTTTTGGGCATGCAACCAGTGGAAACGACCATCGGACCGAGGAGCATGTTTTCACAAACTCCGTAGGTGATTTGGGTCATCGTTTCAGTCCAAAAGGCTTATTTCATGAGTTATTTTAATTTTTGTTTTATTTCTTGTTTTTGTTGGGCTTTATTTTTGGCCCAGTTTTTGGCCCGCTTATTTTTTGAGGCCCATTCGACTTTTGACTTGCTTTTTATATTCATGTAAACAATGAGAAGTTTAGTTTTTAAAGTTTATGAAATAACTTTTTCTCCTATCACAGTGTGTGTTAATGTATGAAAACCCTGATTATCGGCTTTCTTCGTGAATCAACGATAGTGGAAAGAGTTGTTCCTGATATTCTTGGTGAATCAACAGGTTCAATAGGTTATCTTTTGCTTTCGCCTACATCACTTTAAATCTCATTAATCAGAAATCCGAACTTTAAACCCTCACATTTTTCTCTCATTGTAAATGGAATCATAGTTATTACAAAATTCCTAGATATGGAAACACAATTATCAGAGCTTTCAAAGTCTGTTTCTCTTCTTCTCTTTTATCTAAAAAATCTCTCACCAAAACTTCATTTCCATCTTTACCGTTTAGATCACTCAGCACGTCACTAATATTCCATGTGTTGCACAATGCATTCATGTTGACTGGAAATCCATAACCACTCATAGAGCTTAGATATCAACATCAAAAATCATCAATTCTTAGGTTATGCCTCTGATGCCTCCGCTTTAATTGATTTAAGGTAGAAGAATGATGATACAATTGTTGGATCCAGTGGTACCTTGCCAAAACAACGAAATTATCCTTTTTTATTTATTCAGGTTTAATTGTCACGCCACAACTAAATGGTGGGGCGTAACGATTAATACCAACATGGAGTGGCAAAAATCAATAAGGCTAACTTCATTAAGTTAAAAGACAAATGGCTCCATACAACCATTACATAATTAAGTTGTCAAGAAACATTATCACATCCTTGTTAGGGTTACATCAACCATAATTATCACATCCTTGGTAGGGTTACATCAACCATAATTGTCAAAAGGGTACATCCATAACATTATAACTAGTAGGCGTCTAAACAAAGTCCACAAGATTTGCCATACTAGGTGATTTAGCCAATTCAACAGATAGTGCAAGTGAGAGCCTCCAACATCTTATAATCAATATCATATTCATCAAGAGCTTTATAGTCATTAAATACCTAAAAGAACATGTTAAAAAATAGCTCAATGCAAAATTTGGTGAATTTGTGAGTTTATAGACTCATTAGTATATATAAACAAGTACATAAGTAAGACACAACATGATATACATCTACATCACAATCAACCCTAGCATCTAGTCATGCGTGACCCTTTAATTGTACTTGAGGGTTGCGACTTACATAAGACATAAGTCCCTACCTAGTAATGTTAAAGGCCCAATTTATGTCCCACTATGCAAACAAGTTTCACATAGAGAATACATGCCATAATGACCCAACACTGATCTTGGTGGTGATATTTCAACCTAATGATTGTAATAAAGATTGAAGCAACTATCAGTAAGAAAAATACATGAATAGTTTACAAAATAATTAAAAAAACAGCTTTTCTCCAAAAAATAGCAAGTAAAAAGGGATCTCATGAAATTCACCTAGTTTTTAGTGTGTATGAAATGTTCCTGATGGATGTACATGTTAGTTCAACCTTAATTTCTTAAGTTTTACATAAACACTGCATTAACAAATCTAATGTGTGTCCACTAGTAATTAGGTGGTTTTATTTGTTTTCCAATGGTATATTTAAAAGGGTGCACCCTTATGTGTGATTATTAATTTTCTTTTGTTCTAACTTCATGTGCTGGATGTGTTGAGAGTGTTATTTATAAGATTCTTATTATGTGATAAAGTTTATGTCAGCTAGCTAGGTTCTATGTTATAATTTAGTTATGTTGCTATATTATTCTTGTTTTGTATCGCGTTCATTTACTTTATCTAATTTATATCAAAAAATTAATATATTTATATTTCTTTAGATATCAAATTCTTATGATTTTTATAGTTTATTACTATATCTAACAACCAAACAACATATATGTTCAAATAAAAATTTTATCAGTAAAGTATCTAGTTTGGTCAATCGTCGTCCCTAAACTTTATAAAGTCAAAATTTGCCCATGAAATATAGTTTTTTGGCTCCATTTTGCGCCATAAATATGAAAATAATTATTTTATTTTTTTAATTTCACTTAAATCATTTTTTCAGTCTTATAGCCCGAAATGGCCAGAAGTGGAATAATTTTATAAAAAATATTTTTATTGTGTTG
This sequence comes from Flaveria floridana, assembly GCA_018326465.1. NCBI lineage: Eukaryota > Viridiplantae > Streptophyta > Magnoliopsida > Asterales > Asteraceae > Flaveria > Flaveria floridana. The sequence goes on from BJCO01806829.1 coordinate 8,207, forward strand.
GCTATGGTAAAAGTCGTATTTTATCACATAAATTTGTTTTAAAATCATTACCATTTATTAAATTCTTTAAAAATCATCTTTAGTTATTCCTAAGGTTAAAATTCTGGAATAAATATATTTTTTTTTATTGTCATGAGATTATCCAATTTTACATTTAAAGATCCCCTTTTGTATGATAAATCTTTATGGAATCGCAAAAAGATCGGAATTTTAGATCTCATACACTAGTTTTCATGGCTTTTGTACCAATATTCTAACTATCAGTAAAAATTATATTATTATTACATATAATATAAACTTTACAACTAAAATGAATAGTGGGGTTTCTATTGTTTGATTTTGGCAATAGAAATTTTCTTCTTTTTGTTTTACCCCCTACTCATCAGTTTTATAAAGATCATTTGTGGGGGTAGTCGCCGGATGTAACCACGACAGGCGAAGGTGGTGACCTACCTGACCTGACCTACTTCCGCCACCTCAATAGCGTGATGCATTTCGTTTTCGACGATGCAAGGATCAAGGACAGGGAAGCTGTAAGACCACTGTCGCTACCATCATTACCCTCGGTGGACGTGGAACATGTGTCGCCGCCGGCTATGGATCTTACAAGAGTTCTCAAAGTGGCCATGCAACCATCGACTCTTGGTGTATAGCAGTTGGCCGTAGATATCGTCGGAAGTCTCACCCTTTAACGAGTTTGATCTTTTTAGTTTTTTATGGTGGGTAACGATGACGATCGTAGATCTTGGCAGGGGTCTCAGAGTGGTCATGCAACCTTTGATTTTGTGTCTAGCATTTGGCTATTGATCTGTAACACCCGGATATTTTTTTTTCTTGTAGCCGACGAAGGAAGAAAAAGAAATAAAGTCCGAAGTCGGGGGACCAAACCCGCCAACGTGCGAAAGAAGGTCAAATGGGGGCATGTTAAGGGAGGGGGCAGCCATTTCCCCTCCCCCACACTTGTGAAATCAGCGAAAAGGGGAGAGAAGAGAGAAAGAAGAGAGGAAGAAGAGAAAAAGAAGAGAAAAGTGGTGATTCGGGCTCGAAATTCGTCATGTAGCTAGCCCAAACGAAGCTCTTCATCTTCTCCTTCTTTGTGTGAGTTCTAGGACCCCTCCTTTACCTGTTTTCAACCGATTTTGGGGCTGGAACACATATAAACCCGTTTTTGAAATGTGTGTGTTTGACCCATTTGGGTGTAATTGTGTATAGTGTGTTTAGAGTGCGATTTTGACTTGTATGTGCTTGTATGTTGTCATAGCATGATTCCTTAAGGTTTAGGAGGCTTGTTTTGCGCTTAAAATGAGTTTGGAAGGGTTTGGAGGTCGAAAGTCGCGGCAGCAGTTTGGGATGAACTGCAATCGCTGCCCAGCTAGGGCTAGGCGACTGGAGGGACAATCGGCCGACTAAGGGACGACTGAAGCTCAATCGCACGACTGAAGCTCAATCGTACGACTGGAGGTTCAGTCGCATGACAGGTCATACGACTGAGAGCTCAGTCGCATAGGTCCATTCGCATAGCTGTTCAGTCGTACGACTGAGGGTTCAGTCGCATAGGAGCCCATTCGCAAAGTGTTCATTTGCACGATAGAAAGTCCATTCGCACGATTGGGTGCTCATCCGCATTGGTCCAATCGCATAGTGTTCAGTCGCATGGAGGCCATGCGACTGAAGAGTGCCCAATCGCCCAAGTAGGGCTGTTGTGTATGAGGAGAGATATAGTTCAATTACTGGCCTTCGGGAAAAGAGTAAGGGTAAGTAATGATGTGATAGCTCCCGTAGGTACATGTGTGATAACCGTCGAGGCTTAGAAGTTACGATGGGCACGATGACGATAGTATTTTATGTGTATGCATGATGTATGTATGTTAAGTATGATGTGGCCCTATATAATGCTGATGATTGATGACTGGTAAATGTCGATGTTCCTTGCTTCGATACGTGTTTATCTTTCCATGTCTTTACGTACTATGTTAACAAATGAAATGAAAGTATTATGTAATGTAAAGTGAAAGATAATAAAAGAGGAATATGATGAATGAATGCATGCATTAACGAACGAATGAATGAATGTAAGAAAAGGCTTGCAAGAAAATGTAAGGAGGTGCACACCCTCTGAAAGTGTTAGCTCAACGGTATGTGGGTTAGCTACCCCGAAGGATGCACATTGTGGTTCAGTCTTTGTGATTGACCATATGTACGGGATCCTTGCTGCTTACCCTAGGTGACTGGATCAGCACTCATGCACAATGTTCGTGATTAATTACCACATGTCCAGCACCAGCACCCATGCACAATGTTCGGGGTATAGCACATGACATTGATCCAAAATGAATAAGGAAAGATAAGTGGTGCATGTACCTACCCTAGGTGACTGGATCAGCACTCGTGCACAATGTTCGTGATTAATTACCACAGGTCCAGCACCAGCACCAGTGCATAATGTTCGGGGTATTGAACATGTCATCGAAAGTAATGAACGTACGAACGAAAGTAATGAACGTACGAATGAATGTAATGAACGTATGAATGAACGTAACGAACGTACAGACGAATATGATGAATGTACGAACGAAAGTAAAGAATGTGAATGATAACGATGTACGTTAAATGAACAGAAGTTAATGAATAAATGATGAAGATAATAATAATATTATCTACGTGTACTTATCTTGTGTGATCGCATGTATGTAAGGAACGCTTTAACGAAAGAAAAGTATGTTTTATTATAAAACTAGAACTCACTCAGCAACGCTGACTTTTTATGTGTTTCTAGTTGACAGGTAGTGCTGCTGAGGATGGCACAAGGCGGCTACTCAACCCTTTTTGGGATGGCATTCTTTTGTTTAATGTTTTTGTATTGTAATGCAAACAAACAATATTTTGTAATGAGTGTTGT
>BJCO01807018.1:0-17063 GCA_018326465.1 Flaveria floridana
GACATCATACAAACACATACAAGTCCACAATCGTACTTTAAACATACTACACATGATTACACCCGAATGGGTCAAACATACACATTTCAAGAACGGTTTTATATGTGTTCCAGCCCCAAAATCGTTTGAAAATAAGTAAATGAGGGGTCCTAGAACTCACCTGTACTTGACGAGTAGCTTCTCAATCAAGCTTTAAAATAGAGGGTTGCACTACACCACCTGCAGATAAGTTAACACTCAAAGGAGTTAATTTCTGCCTAATTTCGCTGCTAGATTCACTGCTAGATTCGCTGATAGATTCTCTGCTAGATTCTCTGCTAGATTCGCTGATAGATTCTCTGCTAGATTCGCTGATAGATTCTCTGCTAGATTCTCTGATAGATTCTCTGCTAGATTCTCTGCTATATTCTCTAGCATCTTTGCTGCCAGTTTCGTCCAACTTTCGTTGGATGACAATGTCGAAGAATCTACTAGAGAATCTATAGATACACTGGACGAATACATAGGTTCCCTGGATGAATACTTAGGTTCTCTGGATGAATACTTAGGTTCGCTGAACGAGCTGAAAATTACGAACCAACCCATTTTTAACCCAAAACCTCAATCTTTTACTCCCAAAACCTTGGTTTATCATCCATGAAGCTATATCTAAGCTTTTTACATGTTTTCTTACATAAAAATATGAGTTTTTGGGCGATTCTTGTCACTTTCAAAAACCCCAAAACTAGAATCCGGGTTTACATCAAAAGGAACGATTAAATGATGTTTCTTACCTGGATTCTTGGTCTTTTCTTGTTGTTTGGAAGCCCACGAACACCGATCTTCAATCCCTTGATCAACCGAGCCTCGAATCACTACTTTCTCTCTCTACACTCTCTCTCTCTATAAATTGGGTGTTGAGTGCAAATGAGAGTTGCTCAAGCTGATCCGTCTATATATATATCAGGCGTTCCCGGGACCTTAAACTCGTCAAGCTCATGACCCGAAGAGTTAACTCGGCCTAACACCCATAACCATCTTATTTTCATTAAATGGTCTCTTCTAAGCCCATTATTATTATTTGGCTTGCTTAGACAATATTCCGGGCGTTACATGTATCAACCTGATGGAGGAAACAATGTTGAAGAACCAGTAGGTCATATGTCTAATTTAGAAGATGTTATTTTTCTGAAGATGTCATTCCTCAGCTGAGAATTCATAAAGACCATCCAACTAAAGCCATTATTGGTCCATCATCACAACGCGTTCAGACTCAAAGTCATTCTGAAGCAATAAATACATGCTTGTATTCCTGTTTTATTTCTCAAATAGTTGGAAAGAGGCTATGCAAGATAGTTGTATCAACCTGAAGCAATTATTTGGCTTGCTTAAGCTGATCCATCTATATATATATCAGGCGTTCCCAGGACCTTAAACTCGTCAAGCTCATGACCCGAAGAGTTAACTCGGTCTAACACCCATAACCATCTTATTTTCATTAAATGGTCTCTTCTAAGCCCATTATTATTATTTGGCTTGCTTAGACAATATTCAGGGCGTTACATGTATCAACCTGATGGAGGAAACAATGTTGAAGAACTAGTAGGTCATATGTCGAATTTAGAAGATGTTATTTCTGAAGATGTCATTCCTCAGCTGAGAATTCATAAAGACCATCCAACTGAAGCCATTATTGGTCCATCATCACAAGGCGTTCAGACTTAAAGTCATTCTGAAGCAATAAATACATGCTTGTATTCCTGTTTTATTTCTCAAATAGTTGGATAGAGGCTATGCAAGATAGTTGTATCAACCTGAAGCAATTATTTGGCTTGTTCAAGCTGATACGTCTATATATATATCAGGCGTTCCGAGGACCTTAAACTCGTCAAGCTCATGAACCGAAGAGTTAACTCGGTCTAACACCCATAACCATCTTATTTTCATTAAATGGTCTCTTCTAAGCCCATTATTATTATTTGGCTTGCTTAGACAATATTCCGGGCGTTACATGTATCAACCTGATGGAGGAAACAATGTTGAAGAACCAGTAGGTCATATGTCTAATTTAGAAGATGTTATTTCTGAAGATGTCATTCCTCAGCTGAGAATTTATAAAGACCATCCAACTGAAGCCATTATTGGTCCATCATCACAAGGCGTTCAGACTCAAAGTCATTCTGAAGCAATAAATACATGCTTGTATTTCTATTTTATTTCTCAAATAATTGGATAGAGGCTATGCAAGATAGTTGTATTAACCTGAAGCAATTATTTGGCTTGCTCAAGCTGATCCGTCTATATATATATCTGGCGTTCCCAGGACCTTAAACTCGTCAAGCTCATGACCTGAAGAGTTAACTCGGTCTAACACCCATAACCATCTTATTTTCATTAAATGGTCTCTTCTAAGCCCATTATTATTATTTGGCTTGCTTAGACAATATTCCGGGCGTTACATGTATTAACCTGATGGAGGAAACAATGTTGAAGAACCAGTAGGTCATATATCTAATTTAGAAGATGTTATTTCTGAAGATGTCATTCCTCAGCTGAGAATTCATAAAGACTATCCAACTGAAGCCATTATTGGTCCATCGTCACAAGGCGTTCAGACTCAAAGTCATTCTGAAGCAATAAATACATGCTTGTATTCCTGTTTTATTTCTCAAATAGTTGGATAGAGGCTATGCAAGATAGTTGTATCAACCTGAAGCAATTATTTGGCTTGCTCAAGCTGATCCGTCTATATATATATCAGGCGTTCCTGGGAAGAAGCTTAATGTTTAGCATCTGTGTGAACTACCAAAGGGTAAGTTGGCAATCGGAATGAAATGGATATTCAAGAATAAGACGGATGAGAAAGATATGATTGTTTGCAACAAGGCCAGACTTGTTGTACAACGATTCTATCAAATTGAAGGGATTGATTATGATGAAGTATATGCTCTGGTTGCAAGACTTGAAGCTATACTAATATTTCTGGGTTTTGCTTCATACAAGAACTTTAAATTTTATCAGATGGATGTTAAACTGCCTTTTTACATGGTGAAATGAAAAATGAAACCTATGTCTATCAACCATCGGGTTTTGAAGATCCAGATCATCCTAACTATGTCTACAAGTTAGACAAAGCACTTTATGGCTTACATCAAGCACCTCGTGCTTGGTATGCTACTCTCACTGAACATTTGCTTGCAAATGGATATACAAGAGGTGTTATTGATCAAACATTATTCAAAAGGAAGATTGGTGATGATCTAATTCTCATTCAAGTTTATGTCGATGATATTATCTTTGGATCTACCAACGATGATATGTGTAAAGAATTTGAAGCTGCGATTAAGAAGAAATTTGAGATGAGTTCACTTGGAGAGATATCATTCTTTTTGGGTATCCAAGTTAAATAAGATGATAAGGGTATATTAATTCATCAAGAAAAGAATATCCATACTATTCTTGATAAATACAAGTTTCAAGACTCCAAGACAGCTCCAACTCCTATGTCTTCTCGTCCAACCTTGACTCCATATCTTACGGGAGAAGATTTTGATCAACACATATACAAATCAATGATCGGCTCTCTGATGTATCTTTCTACAAGCAGACCGGACATCATGTTCCTTTTTTGTCAGTGTGCATGTTATCAGAGTAATCCAAAGGAATCTCATATGAAAGCTGTCAAGTGGATTTTCAAGTATCTCAAGGGTCAACCAACACCTAGTCTTTGGTATCCTAAAAACTTCGATTTCAATTTATTTACTTATACTGACAGTGATTATACAGGATGTAACTTGGATAGAAAATCAACAACTGGTGGGTGTCAATTTCTTGGCAATAGGTTGATTTCATGGCAATGCAAAAAGCAGCAGGCAGTGTCCACCTCAACTACAAAAGTTGAATATGTGGCTGCTTCAAGTTGTTGTTCACAAATTATTTGGATCCAGCAACAACTTCTTGATTATGGCCTTAATATTTATGACACCAAGATTTTGTGTGATTGCACTGTAGTTCTTAATATTATGAATAATCCAATTCAACAGTCTAAAACAAAACACATCGACATCCGCATGCATTTGATCAGTGATTTTTTTGATAGAAAACTTATCCACTTAAAATCAGTTGCTGTTAGGACAAGAACTTTTGTATAGGCTTATTCTTTAATCAATCCTTGTAATAACTCTTGTACATTTTTCATCCTTTTGTATGCAATATACATTTATAGGTTAACTTATTTATTATGTGTTGCTTTATATGTGTTTTTGTAGGAAAACATTAGACTTAGTCAATTTCTTGAAAATTCACCAAGTGTTGAAAAACAACTACGGATGAACAAATTGTTCCTCCGTATATCTTCTGGAACAAAATAAGTATTGCCTCTGTGGAACTCCTGTGGAAGCTTTACAACAGCTGAAGAACATCCAAGTCAAGTTATTGTAGCTCCTTCGGAAGACCAACTTGCTACGGATGAACAACTAAAACAAATGTAGAAGACCAATCTCCTGCGGAATACCAATCTCCCGCGGATGCCAAAACTCCTGCGGAAGACAAAGCTCCTGCGGAAGGCCAATATACTTGGCTGTACTTCAACATATGAAGTCACATCAAGTCAACAAGTCAATCATACTAAAGTGACATCACCAAAGTCAACATCTGCGGACAACATTACTTTAATCAGAAAATCATCTGTCAAATCAGAATGTTGATAGAGTAACTTTGTTACCTTAATAAAGTTACTTTTACCCATTGTAATGTAAATCCATTAGCCTATAAATAGAAGGCTTAGATCACACATTAGGGTAAGCTTTTAGCCTCACAACAATACACAGATCAATACAGCAGTAGAACCCTAGCAATAACAATAGCAATAGCATTCATTGTTTGTTTATTGTAATCATTATTAAACATTAATGTGAAACTTTTGAAATACTTGTGTTAGTTCTTCATCTTATATTCATCTTCTATTCATTAATTTGATTTGTTCATCATTGCTTGATTTTGCAATCAACTTTACATCATCAATTAATTGAAGAACAATTAGTGATAATTCCGCGATCACTGTTTGTCATCATCTAAACTGATAATTCCCTGACGATCCTAGGATTCACAGGTGGTATCAGAGCCAATTGCTCATTGATTCAGATCAGTTGATCTATCAGTATTAGTTTTGTTTGATTAAATGTTTATATCATTAGATCTATCAAGTTTTTGATCAGAGTTATTGATTTTGATTAAAATTGTTTTAGGGTTTGTTCATACGATTCGAGGGTTTACAACTCATTCTGATCGTGTTATTGAATGAAACAATTAAATCACAAGTCAGATTTAGCTAATCAATAGCAAACTAAGATATTGGGATCAACAAATTGGTGCGATCATTAAACTATGTTATATCGATCAATTGAGTACTGTTCCATTGCCTGAATCAACTGCAACCTGCATTAAACTTGTTTCAATTCATAGATTTGAGTTACTCGATTACTAACAATTGTCCAATCATATTTGAACAAATTCAACATTAAACATCCTCAATTAAATTTCAAGTGAGAATCTATTGAGTGCATTGAGTAAATGTGACATCAATATCTTAATTAATTGATAGTAAGAGGTTGTCATTAATTAGCTCATATTTAACAACACAATAATACAACAGAATTTTGTTTTAGTTGATTTTATATCTATTGTTATTGCTGATTGCTATTGTTGTGTGAGTGTAAGAACACCATTGTATATTAGATCACTTGACACTTTGATAATTATTAGATAGACTAAACATGAGTAATTCTGTCATTGGATCAGCCTACCAACCCCTAAGTTGGAGAACAAGGCTGAATTCAAAACATGGAAAATACATTTTAGGAACCATGTAAATTACACTGATTCTGATCTAGGTCATCTATAACAGAAGGTCCATACATTCCACCAGCACTAGGACCTGACTATAAGGACAATAATCAGCCTGTCAGTCTAAAGGACTTATCACTTGAAGATGAAAAGAAGGTCAAGATTGATATCAAAGCCTACAGTATACTTACTATGGCTTTGCCTGAAGATCTTCTCATTAGGTGTGAAGCCTACAAAACAACAAATTCACTGTGGAAATTCTGCACACCTTGTGTGACGGTAGTTTTGAAATAAGAAGTATCAGAAAGGATATACTAAGGTCCCAATATGAGACATTCCATCATATTGAGGGTGAATCCGTTCCTCAACAACTACATACATTTATACAGCTTGTGATTGAAATGAACATCTTGGAGCTCAAATATGGCAATGAGGAACTCAACAAGAAGATGCTCCATACTCTTCCTGAGAGCTGGACGTAGACAGTATCAATGTAAAAAACACCATTGATTTGAAAGCCATCAGGCTTGACACATTGGTGGCTAAAGTGGAAGCTCTTGAACTTGATGAGAAAACAAGAAACAAGAGCGTCAAAGCACCCATTGCTCCCTATCAATTCAAGGAATCAAAGAGTGTGGGGAGGCTTTCATTTCAAAGAAAGATGATAAGAGTTCTTGTGCTGTGAGTGATGAAGAAGAATGAGTTGGTTTTTATGCATCAAGACCAGCTAAATCAACCCAAAGTCACTCAAGCAACAAAACAAAATGGAAAAGGGATGATGAAAGATTTCAAATGCTAAGGGATCATCCTCAAAAAACAAAAGCGAGAATTACTATGGTTCTTGATTCTGAATAGCAAAAAGTAGCATTTGCAGCTTTCAGCTCAAGTTTCCAAGCATACCTAGGTAACACTTTGACCCCAGCACATGTTTGCCAGCAAGATCTAGAAGAACTTCATCCTGATGAAGTAGAAAAGATGGTTCTGCAATGGTATATGGTAATGATTACTTATAGGACAAAGATGTACATACGGAGAAACAAAGGCTTATCTGCTCCAGGTAGAACAACAAAGATAGGAGTTGATAAGTCTAAAGTGAGACGTTCAAGTGTAACCTATATGGGCACTTCTCAAGGGAATGCAACCAACTGTCTACATCTCAGCAACAATATCGACATCCTTAACATTAGCAACAACAACATCAAGCAAATCAAAGGCCATTTAAGCAGCCTCAGCTCACCAACTCTTCCCCACCAACCACAAGTACATTTGCAGCCAGCTCAAGCAAGAACAAAGAGACTGGAATAATCATTTTGCAGGATGGTACATGTGACTGGAGCCTATATGAGAAAGAGGTCTTGGAAGGGAATCAAGCTCTCATGGCAAACATGGTGAACAAAGTCCTACCAATGTCAAGAGTGGTAAGGGATAGGTTATGTACAACTAGCTGCATTGAGGAAGTTGAGAGGTACAGAAATCATGCTCAACAACTTGCCAATAAAGTTAAAGAAACAATAGTTTTAAATGAATCTCATGTAAGGGGACATAAACTTTATCAGGTAAATATCACATCCTTACAAAATGATTTAGATAAACCAGATTCTACAAATTACAATTTGAAGTCACAAGTTGAGCATTTGACAGCATCCTTAACAAAATCAATGTCAAACATGCATCTACTGAAGTGAAACTTAAGAAGTTTCAACTTTCATCTAAAAAATATGAGAAGCTATTAAATTCTCATATTGAATCACAAAACAAGTCAGGTTTGGGTATCATAATGTTGCACCCCCAGTGAATAACACTTATACCTCATTACCTGACTCTATGACTAAGAGCTTATCAAACCATTTTGTGCCAAGCCCCAATAATGAAATTAAAAGTGAAATTAATCAAGTGGCCAATAGTGATGATTCTGAGGTGAGTGAAACTAAATTAACTGATTCAAAAGTTTCAAAACAAGATGAATTAGATTTTGATTTTGATGGATATGATGATCTGTTTGAGCTGGATGAATCATGATGAACAACAAGGTGATGATAAGGGTAAGGGAAAAAGTATGGTATTTGAACCTTTAATACCAAAAGTGCTTGAAGAAATGAAGCTGCCCTATCCACCTCAACAAAGAAACTTGCTAAAGACTATTTACAAAAGAATAGCTCAATTGAATGCTGGGATTCAAGATCTCAACAAATCGCAAGTCTATCAACCAACAATAAAAAGGTCTGAAGCTGATGTCACTCTGAATTCTATGGAAGAAACAAAAAGTACTTCCACCAAACTTATAACCAGGATGACCATCTCAACAACTCCAACAGATCTTCTCCGGAAGAAGAAGATTATTGAGATTCCAGAATATTCATCAGTAGATCATTAACGGATGAAGAATACTATGAGTTCATCTAAAGAGTCATCCGTAGAAGATCTACGGATGAAGCAAGTATCTGCTGAAAACTCAGTAGCCGAAGAGAAGAAACCTTCTGTTAAATCTTTAATAATCAAAAGCACAATCAAGAAACCTGAGAAGGCCATGCATCATCAACAAAAGCCATTTGCTGAAACATCAGTACCTTTTGACATTATGTTCGGGAATGGAAAAGACTCTTTAGCGTAAAACTTGAGAAAGAGATGAAAAAGCACAAAAACAGATGAAGAAGGAAGAAGAAAATGGTTGAATCAGGAAGTGAAGCAGAAGATAAGTACTGGAAGTGGTGTGATATGACCAATCATAACACTAAAGATTGCTACTTCAGTAGTTATTGTTCCATCTACCATATGAACAACCATATGACTTCAGATTGCTATTTCAACAAGCACTGTGCAAATCTGCAACATAAACAATCATTCAACTCAAGAATGATACTTTAATAAAAAGAACAAAACAAAAGTTCCTAAGAAGAATCAATCTAAGAAAAATGAAGCAGATTCATAATCTGATGATAGCATCAAATAGTCAAAACCAAAGCAGCAGTAGCCAAAGAAAAAGGCTGGAAAGACAAAGAAGACACCTGCTACTGATGATTAACAATAACAAAAGGTTGAAAAGGCTAAGAAGCAACCATCTACTTCTGATGCTCAACCAAAGAAGAAGGAAAAACAACAATCTCAAAGCAAGACACCACACAAAAAGGTGGATTTGAAAGAAAAGTCAACAGATGCTGTTGAGACCTTCTTTGACCATTTTGATAAAGGTACTGAAGTATTAAAGTCAAATCAAAGAATGCGGACCTTTTTTAACAAAGGATCTTCACCAAAGGAAAATGAGAAGAAAAACAAAGAGAAGGTGCAAGAGGAAGTGACTGAGAAACAAGTTACAAATGTGTCAAGTCAATCTCTAACAGAATCATCCTCACTATCATAACAATCAACTTATAGTAAATCAATTAAACCAAAAATGTCAAGAATTATTCATGAGGGTGTAACAATAGTAGACACTAATGGAAAGCCCAAAGTCATTCAGGCTTGGGCTTTAAGGACTAATTGTTTTCATTATGTATGAAGGAACAACCTTGGAGGGCTGACAACAAGTGGTATGTTGACAGTGGCTATTCCGGCACATGACAGGAATCTGTCTCTTCTCCATGACTTTAAACATAAAAATGCATCTTATGTAGCATTTACTGGGAATAAGAAAGGAGGTAAAATTATAGGTGAAGTAATGTTAACTAATAGTGTGCTCATGTTTGACAAAGTAAATTTTTATGAAAACTTACAATATAATTTACTCAGAGTTTCTCAAATTTATGATCAAAACTATACCACTTTATTTGATAACACTCATTGTTACATTCTTAAACAAGGTTTGCAAATCCCAGCTGATTACATTCTTCTTAAAGCACCAAGAAAAGGAAATACATATGTTTTGGATGTGAACAATACCTCCCTAACATCAAATGAAACATGTGTGAATCCAAGGATCGTCTAGGGAATTATTAGCTTAGTTATTAACAAAACAATGATCGCGGGATTACCATTGCTTTGTTGTTTGATGAATTGAATAAATATGAATAAACAAACAAATATATGTCATGAAGAACCAACTAAAAACTCAAACCAACGAAGAACAATTGAATAACAATTGAATAATAGACATAAATATATCAAATGTTTTTTCATTAAATATTGACTAATGATTATGGTAATCAATGAATGATCTTGCTAATGCTAGGGTTCTAATGCTATATTGATGCGTAAGAATTGTTGTGAACACGATTGCGGCTACTAGGGTTTGATTGCAATCGATTACCTTAATTGTGTACTTAAGCCTTGTATTTATAGGATTAGGGTTTAATGATTTGGAAACTATAACTTCCTTATCGGGGTAAGGTAGTTACTCAGAGAATATGTTCATGCGACATTCTCTGACTAAAGTATAAATCATCCTTAGCTGTTGACTTTTGATTTGTGTTTTTCTGTTTACTTGATGTACTTGAAAGTACATCAAATTGATCTTCCGCAGCTACTTTGTTCTTCCGCAGCTACTTTGTTTTTCCGCAGGAATTATTATTCTTCCATAGATACTTTGTTCTTCTGTAGGAATTATTGTTCTTCCGTAGGAGATTTCTTTGCTTTGGCTAAGCTTTCAACAGATGTTGGCTTCTTTCGTAGATCTTCTACGGATGTCTGTTTAGATGAACTAACAGTTGTACTCATCCGATGATGATCTACTGATGGTTCTTGAATCTCACCAATCTTCTTATTCCGTAGAAGATCTGCTAAATTTGTGGACTTGGTCTTCCTATTCTTTTCTGTGGAAGTAGTTTTTACTTCTTCCGTAGAATTTACACTTGCTTCAGCTTCAGACCTTGGGGATGTTGGTTGGTTGACTTACTTCTTGTTTAGCTCTTGAATTACAACATTCAATTGAGTTATCCTTTTGTAGATAGTCTTCAGCTAGTTTCTTTATTGAGGTTGGTAGGACACTTTGATTTCTTCAAGCACCTTTGGTATTGAAGGTTCATACACCAAACTTGTTCCCTAACCCTTATCATCACCATGTTGTTCAACATGATCATCCGGCTCAAACAGATCATCACATCCATCAAAATCAAAATCTGATTCATCTTGTTATGAAATTTCCGAATCAGTTGCTTTAGTTTCACTCACCTCAGTATCATCACTGTTTTCCACTTGATTATTATCAGTTTTAACCGTATTATTAGTGCTTTGCACAAAATGGTTTGATAAGCCATTAGTCATAGAATCAGGTAATGTGGTATAATTGCTATTTATAGGTGGTGGAACATTATGAAAACCCAAACTTGATTTGTTTTGTGATTCAATATAAGAATTTAACAACTTCTCATATTGTTGAGATGACAGATGAAACTTCTAAAGTTTCAATTCAGTAGATGCATGTTCTGTCATTGATTTTGTTAAGGATGTAGACAAATGCTCAACCATGCCTTTAAATTATAATTTTCTAGAAACAAGTTTATCTAAATCTTTTTGTAGGGATGTGATCTTTATTTGATAAATTTTATGTTCCCTTACATGAGATTCATTTAACACCTTTTACTTTATTTGCAAGTTGTTAAGCATGAGTTCTGTATCTCTCAACTTCCTCAATGCAGCTGGATGAACATAATCTTTCCCTTACCTCTCTTGGCATTGGTGGGACTTTATTCTCCATGTTTGGCATGAGTGCTTGATTCTTTTCTAGAACTTCCTTCTCATGTAGGCTCCAGTCACAAGTACCATCCTGCAAGATGATTAACCCAGTCTCTTGGCTCTTGCTTGAGCTTGTTGCAGATGTACTTGTGGTTTGTAGGGATGAGTTGGTGAGCTTAGGCTGATTGAAAAACTTTTGATTTGCTTGATGATTTTGTTGCTGATGTTGAGAATGTTGATAATGTTGCTGGGATGAGGATTGCTGGTTACACTCCCTTGATAGGTGTCCATATAGATTACACTTGAAGCATCTCACTTTTGATTTATCAACACCTATCTTTGTTGTTCTCCCAGGAGCAGATAGGCCTTTGTTTCTCCGCAGATACATCTTTGCCCTATAAGAAATCATTGCCATCTGCCACTACAAATCCATCTCTTATACTTCATCAGGATGAAGTTCTTCTAGATCTTGCTGGCAAAAATGGGTAGGAGTTAATGTGCTCACCAGGTATGCTTGGAAACTTAAGCTGAATGCTGCAAATGCTGCTTTCTGCTCTTCAGAATCAAGAACCACAGTAATTGGTTCAGAACTATTGTTACTTTTGTTGTTTGAGGATGATCCCTTAGCAGTTGAATTCTTTTCATCATCCTTTTTGCCTTTTGATTTATTGCTAGAATGATGTTTAGATGATCTGACTGGTCTTGATGCATAGAAACCAGCTTCTTCTTCCTTATCACTCACAGTACAAGAGCTGTCAGTATCTTCATTTGAAATGAAAGCACTCCCCACACTTTTTGATTCTTTAAAATGATATGGAGCAATAGGTGCTTTCATACTCTTGTTTCTTGTTTTCTCATCAAGTTCAAGAGCTTCAACTTTAGCTACCAGAGTATCAAGCTCATTGGCTTTTAAATCAATGGTGTTCTTGAACATTGATACTATTTGAGTCCAACTCTCAGGAAGAGTATGGAGCATATTCTTAGTAAGTTCCTTATCATACTTGAGCTCTAAAATGCTCATCTCAGTCATAAGTTGCATAAACCTCTGTACCTGTTGAGGAACGGATGCACCCTTAATATGATGGAATGTCTCATATTGTGATCTGAGTGTATCCTTTCTGATGCTTCTGATTTCATCACTGCCTTCACAGAGGGTGTGCAAAGTTTTCCATAGTGAGTTTGCTGTTTTATAGGCTTCACACCTAACGAGAAGGTCTTCAGGCAAAGCCATAGTAAACATACTATAGGCTCTGATATCGATCTTGACCTTCTTTGCATCTTCAGGTGATAAATTCTTCAGACTAATTGGCTGATTGTTATCTTTATAATCAGGTCCTAGAGCTGGTGGAATGTATGGACCCTTTGTGATTGAAGTCCAGAGATCAGAATCAGTATAATTTACATGGTTCCTAAAACGGATTTTCCATGTTTTTAAATCAGCCTTGTTCTCCAACTTAGGGGGTTGGTAGGCTGATCCAACTACTGAATTACTCATGTTTAGATAATTGATGACAACCTCTTACTTATCAATTAATTAAGACAGTTATGTCAAAATTACTCAAGAATAAATTCTCTTTTGAGAATTTTAATTGAGAATATTTAATGTTAACTATGTTCAAATAAGGTTTGAACGATCGTTATCAACTGACCAATAACTCAGATCTAGAAATTAGAACAAGTTTAATGCAGATTTGAGTTAATCGGGCAATGAATTAGTACCTGCTTGCTCAAATAAATAACTTTAATAATCACATCAATTTGTTAATTCAAATATCTTAAATAGCTATTAATTAGCTAATCACGATAAGTGAATTAACTATTTTTTTCAAAAACACAATCGATGATGAGTTTAATACATTTAAACGTACGGACAGACCCTAAAACAATTTCAATGAAAATCAATAGATCTAAACAAAAACTTGACAGATCTAGTGATATACATAATTAATCAAACAAAAACTAATGCTGACAGATCAACTGATCTGAATCAATGAGCACTTGGCTCTGATACCACCTGTGAATCCAAGGATCGTACAGGGAATTATCAGCTTAGTTATTAACAAAACAATGATCGCAAAATTACCATTGCTTTGTTTGTTTACTCATATTTATTCAATTAATCAAACAACAAAGCAATGATAATTCTGCGATCATTGTTTTGTTAATAACTAAGCTGATAATTCCCAGGACGATCCTTGGATTCATAACATGCCTGATTTCTAAGTCATCAGAAGATGAATCTCAACTATGGCAAAGAAGGATAGTTCATTCTAATATGAAGAACATGAACAGGCTGGCCAAAAATGACTTAGTCATTAGCCTTCCTAGGAAAGAATTTCAATGTTCTACTCATTGTTCTTCATGTTACAAAGAAAAACAACATAAGGTGTCTCATAAGTCCAAAACAATTAACACAAATACAACACCACTCAAATTGCTTCATATGGATCTCTTTGGTACAACCAATATGATTAATATTTTAAAGAAATATTGTTTGGTGATTATTGATGATTTCACTAGATTTACTTGGGTATTTTTCTTAAAATAGAAAAGTGAAACATCAGAAACACTAATGGAGTTCATCACTAAAATTGAAAATCAACTTGATTTAAGTGTGTTCTAGATACCTTTTGCAGGAACAAAGGCATATCAAGACTGTTTAGTGCACCAAGAACTCCATAACAAAATGGAGTTGCTGAGAGAAGAAACAGAACTCTCATTAAAGCAGCTAGAACAATGCTAGCTGATTCATATCTGCCCATTACCTTTTGGGCTGAAGAAGTGTGTTGATACATGATGTACCTAGTGTATTGTACTTAAACGTTTATGTCTTTCATTTCTTACATATGTGTAATACAAGGGTATTATTCTAATGTGATATGCGTTTGGACGTCTATTTACTATTGATTATATTGTATTCTTATAATGTTTATTACTTCATCCTTAGTTGAACATTATAAATAGGATTGTAGTAGGTATTCATAGTTCTTTGTTAGTAATGATTCAGAAATGTGTTTGACTTAGTCTTGTGGTCATTAATGCTAATGGACCATGCTTATGGACTAGTCGCACAACTGAACCAAGTGACTTGATCAGTCGCACGACTGAGTCATAAGACTGGCTCAGTCACACGACTGAACCAAGTGACTGGATCAGTCGTATGACTGAGTCATGAGACTGGCTTAGTCACATGACTGAACCATTCGTAAAGTGTAGTCGGGCGTATGAATCAATCGCTTGACTCAGTCGCATGACTGAACCATGCTAATGGCTTAGTCATACGACTGTACACTGCAACCTATAAATACCACGTAAGTCATGGAAAAACATAACACTTCGAATATTACCATACCCTAGCCGTCCAGATCGTCCCAGTTCGTCCATCCAACTTCAAAGTTCGTTCCTGATTGATTTCTACTCGTTCTTAATGTTTGTTTAATAGTTAGATCGTGTCGTTATCACTAATTGGATTGCCAATCAAATAGGATTCCGCACTATTTGGTTTGGTTTCATGTTGAATCAGTTAGTACTCTGTACGTACACAGTCCTAACAAGTGGCATCAGAGCTTTGGTTCTTGATTCTTCATGGATTCGATTGGTGTTTTCGTTAAATTTAACGTTTTCATTCAAAAGATTTGTGTTTTCATCCAAAAAGTGTTTTGGAAGTGTGCATGATTCAAAAGTTTCAAACTTTTCGACTTACGACAGATTCGGGTTTGTGAATGTCACACCCCGGGCCCAAGGAGGGTGGGATGTCACAGACTAGCAACGAATGTGGCAGCGGAAACAAACCATCATAAGAGCACACAAGTAGAGATAATCGCATGGCATTATAATAACTAAAATGAAAAACGAGACTAAACGGCTTAGCCCGGTTACATCAATTGTTTCATGTCAAAAGTACATAATTAAAGTATCATTCATAACAAATTGTTCAAAAGTTCTAAGCAGAGTCTATAATGCTATGAGGTCTGGGTACTAAGTCGTCCAAGCATCTTCCAAAACAAGCTAGGCTTCCATCAAAGGTTACCGGAAACATGCTCAAAAAGAAAAGAGAGTCAACAAAAAAGTTGGTGAGTTCAAGTGGTTTTAGTTTTAGAAAATAAAAGTTAAAGGGGCTCATAATGCCCATAAGTTTAAAGTTTTTGTATCTATTAAGCTGTTGTGGGTCACAATCAACCCTACACTCAGTCCCGGGTTGCCTCTTCTAAAATTGTGCCGAACCGGTTAACCCCCAAAGGGGAGAATCTGAGCCCCATAGCAGTAGACCCAACCTGCCGGATGGTCCGCCTTTGTATCACATATAAACTTGTTACATGCCACATACGACCCCTCGGGATCTCGGTGAGGTACCTCCCTGTAAGGGGAGCCACTGTGTGTGGGGGATTCCCCAAATAGATCTATCGATATAAAGCAAGCGGTTCACAAAAGAATTAATGATTGTGATTCATGTATCAGTAGGTATCATCAAAATCCACAACATAATTTGTAACACAGATAATAGTTTCAATTTAAAATAGAGCATGCTTCATCCCCAAAACCAAAGTAAAAGGGGGACACGAGAACTCACCTTGATATCAGTCAGGTTTCACAACAGATAGTTTCAAGTCCTAGCACCCTATAATCATAAATCAAGTAATAAGCTATAGATCCCTAACATAATTTAGCGTCATTTTATAGTGAGGGTGTGCGTGACTTTGTTTCTTAGAGGTTTTGCGTCAAAAGTTTCTCTTTTGGGAAAGTTATGGTTTTAGTGTGTGTTCATCAAGTTTTATGGTTCTTATAATTTATTATCATGTGGATGAGCCTAATATTAGTTTTGGGTCATAAGAGTGCTAAAATTCTACAAAAGTGCAGAATTTACACTTTTGGCCCCTCAAGTTTCAAAATTGACATTTTCTACCCCAAAGTTTGTCCCTTTACCATTTTTGACCCCTATTATTTTCTTAAGAATTTTAATGTTGATTTGAGTCTGTTTTAACCCCAAAAATATCAGATCCTACTTGGTGATATTTAAAACACAATTTCTAGTTTTTGGTTACGTTTACTTTTGCTGAATAATTCATAGAAATTTCATATTAACCCATAAATTCACCAAATTCAATTTCTATTACTAAAATAATTATTCTAAGGCCTGAAAATTCTCAGATCTTAATTTGTTCATGTTTTGACTTGTTCCTTGGGTTATTTTCCATATTCCGGGTCACCAACTAGTGTATACTAGCCCTAGTATATCTTGCTAAATTTTCCAACCATCCATGTTCAATTTTCTAAGTATTCTAAGTCCTAACTTACTGAAATATGTCCTTAAGTCTCGGTTTTGCATGGATACTACTAGAGTGGGTGTATTTACACTAGTTTAACTATTAGGTTTACATTCCAAGTTGCAACTATATCATTCATGACCTAAATTCCAGTAAATATATATATATATATATATGTGTGTGTGTTTGGGTGTTTGTTTCATTGTTTTAAATAGATTAAAAAGTTTTAATCATAAAAACATACGGCTGGGTGTTGCTTCAACACATTATATAAAGATATACAAGGTAGAATCCTTGTATATCAACCTTAAGCTCGTGGGTTTTCGAGAGTGGTACCTCGTATGAAGTGGGAGTTCCAAAGAGGATGAG